>JAULBW010068068.1:0-35512 GCA_032358265.1 Vaucheria bursata
CATATAAGACGAATTAAGTCCATAGAGTTACAGTTCAATAACAGATCACGGCGAAACAGATCAGATCCTGACACTATCCTCAATATTGAACAAAGTTACAGGCATTGCGCTATCTGATTTTTTACTCAAGTTCAATAAGTGCTTAAAATACACAGTCATCTTACTGTTCTCTGAAACAGATATTGTTTACAAAGAGGCACCTAATTGTTTAAGTGGAGGAGACACTTCTTCAGTGCACTTGGGTGTCAAATCCAAAACTAGTTGTGAAGTAGAACCCCCAGTTTGCATTCATGGGAAGGACTGGCTAATAATAGATTGGAGCTGGTGACATATTTTACAAGATGACATGTCCTTGTGCAAACTGTTTTATGCACTCATTGCAATTGAGGACTCATGTAGTTGAGGGACTACATACCTGTTAGGAATTAACCGGTTAACGGTTAATCCTATAACCATGTTAGCTGCATCATTGTTTCTGTTTTCAGTTTAAGAATTCTGACTGCTGACATCATGTTCTTACTTTAGCCAATGGAATAGTGCCACAGTGCAATTACTACTTGTCCATCATATGATTGAATAATTGTCTGTCTTGCATTGTTAGAGTTCACTTCTAGCAATGCAGTAATATATACTGTATGATTTATGTTTAAATGTCTGTTTGTATTACCATACCCGAGTTTCTGGATACTCACAATTGCACATTTGGGGGAATGTGCAATCAGTAGAAATTAACCGTTCTACTGGATGGTTGGGTAAATTGATATTCACAAGTGAACCCATGCAAATAAATGTAGCATAGATATATTCAAGTCAAGCAAAGATGATTCAAACAATCACATAGATGACATAGGCAATGACTCAATTGAATCAGTTAAAAATACACCATGTGAAGATTATTTAGAATTAAAATTTGAAATAAGTTAAATAAAAATAACTGACTTTTTAGGTTGCAAAGACTTTTCTGTGGCCTTAATCGTTAAACAGTCAGATGTGTTATATGTATAATTCTGCTTATGATGCTTGCAGTAATACTCAGGTTTAGCTGAACTATCCAGTTTAAATCCAATTTAGTAGCAGTTTTTAGCTCAGGCTTGAAAGTCAGTTTCTCTCTTAGCTTAGTCAGGTTGGTAGTCCCAAGTGGCCTAAACTTGCTCTTAATGATCCATGAAATTGTTCCAATACCAGGAGAATCTAAAGCAGATATAGTGTCCAATGTAGATTCATACCTCTCTTCAGCTATACATTCAATGTAACAAAAAAGAAATTCATTATTAGAGATAACCTGATTCAATGATTGAGGTTGATCGTGAAGAGTTTGAAGTTCAAGCAAATAGTCCAAAGGATTTGTTGATCCATTCAACTACAAAGCATTAAACTTACGTGCAGCTCAAAAGATCTTTCCAATTCATGCTTTGTCAACTCTTTATCTAAATGAGAAACTAAACCAATATCATCATCAACAAAAGAATACATATACCATTGCATTGTTGACCAGCACATAGCTTATTCCGAAAGTGACCAATAAAAAGGATTTTTTCCTCTGTAATAGGAAAAGGATTAGTTACTAAGTTTAAGTTCATACCTGTCATGTATAAGTAACTCTAAAATAGTACTTTGAAGTTTGCTCAGTGCTCAGCATAACAATAAAATGTTGGTGAAACAGATGTACCAGTGCTAGCTCTTGGCAATGATATCTGAGAAGTAAAAGATGATTGGTTATCAATCTTATTAATTACCTGTGGCAAAGTCACTGATGGATGTTCTGACTCTTCAATAAGGGATTCTAAAGCAAAATCAAGCCTACTCTTGTAGGCTTCATCATTATCAGGAGTTGGAGCATCATGGTACATGCTGCATTCCTTGTTGATGATGCTACTTAAAAAAGAGGAGTATTTTCATATTTTAATAAGAAAGAGCTTACTCACCTAGAAGTGTTGTTGACTGGCTTAGACATGTACAATAATGCTGAAGGTATTAGCTTGCTTGCTGGTGCTAGCATTGATTGACTTCTAACCTGTTGAGATGGAAGAAGAAAGACGTAGTAACATGATATACAAGTTATACCTTTTATGGATATTGTAGCTCAGTCAAGGGTATAAAGTCTAATGTATGAGAAAGCAAACAAACAGCAAAAAAAAAGGGTTTAATAAAATATAGAAGTTTTTATAAAGCTTTGAAGAGTAAACAAAAATACAAGACTGAACAAATAAACACGTTCCTGCTAGCTCCTGCAGTATACCCTCTTGAAATGTCCTTGAAACTTGCTCTTTGGTGAATCTTGCTGAATCTTATTGAATCTTTTACTCCTTAAATAAATGCAATAATTTTCATAGATAAACTTGTGACTATTCTAGAGTTATTGTAGTAATCGTTAGAAATTATCTTCGGTAGAAATAAAGCAGAGAAACTGATAATAAAGCCGATTCAAGCAGAAATGTATTGTATTGTTGATGATATTTCTGGAATAATATCCAACCAATTGAAATGGAGTTTAAAGTAGGATAAAAGATGATAAATTAGAGTTTTGAAGAGTACAATAAAAAAAGGGTGAGTCTTTGGCCAGTTGAACTGGTTACATGACAATTCAAAAAATAATCAAACAGATTTCTAACTAGCCACAAGAAAGATGATACATGGCAAACTGTAAAGGTGTAGAAAAAAGGAATCCATTGTAGATGACAAAGGTGTTGATGTAAAGAATTTGGTATTAAAGTACAAATGGGATAATATGGGCAATGAAGCAAAAGAGGTAAAAAGGTGAAAAAGATATAGGCAAAATAGAACTGAAAAGTAGGCAAACATTGGAAAACACAGACAAACATAGTTGAGCAGTTATGCCATGATAGTTTAAAGAGGTAGCAAGACTAGCAAGTATCCTAACAAAAATGTTTTATTTTCTAAAAATATAAGAGAAAAACTCATTCATGGATTTCACAACTGTAAGCCTTGAAATGAAACAAAATAACATAGTATGATTTAGTTGTGTAAACTAAATTTTACATTTGTGCTCACATCAAAAATTTAAATTGTAAATTTATAACATTGATAACCCACTTTGTCATTTTGTAACTGCATTATGTTGCAAAACATTAAATGTAATGCAGATGTCATGATGGGATCCTGATACATACATATCAGAAATAGAACAAATCAATAACAAAGAATGCAAATACAATGGTATATTATTAGGTCAATACATGTGTTACAAAGAATAAATCTTGACAACACATTTGTTTTAAGATATAAGTAAATACAAACAATACTAGACAAACAGTCAAATCCGTACATGTGTCTCCTTAGTTGTACATTCTATACAGGTCTTAAAACAGTTCTTTAGCTCTCAAGCAAGTCCTCTACAATTTATTATGTTCTCCACCGGTTTTCAGGTGATTTCTTCTTCTGGGCATCTTTTCCATGAAACCAAAAAGTAGAATTTTTCATAAACTTTCTTCGTGTCCAATAGGTCTTCAACTTCATGAAAATCTCCCAAATTGTCTGACTGAATTGGGGGTGGAGTGTAACACTTTGTTTGGGTTTGTCCATGGTTTTATGCAATGATAGTAGCAATGCATGAAAGACATTGTGGAGATGGGACATACTGGGAGGTAATCAGAGTTATACGCAACTTGGTTAATCTTTTTCATCATTAGAAAGGGTCCTATCTTCTTCCAGTCTAGTTTTGTGCATGGTCTAGAAGTTCTAATATTTTGTCAGTTTAGATGTGCTTTGTCCCACCTTAAACTCTTCATCACAACATTTTCTATCTACAAAGTATTTAGCTGTACCAGCAGCAGTTTTTAATTCCTGCAAAATGAACCCAAAGTTGTCTTGAATAGAATGCACATAATCTTGAACTGCAGGTGGCAACACAGATAACAGTTTGGTCAACCCATCCAGTACCAGTTCAAAATTGTAGTTGGCACAGGACTACAACATCTGGATATTTGCATTGAATTTAACTTTATAGCACAGTTTTACTTTTGGAAGATTTGGCAACCAGTTCTGTTGCTGCTGGTTGGAATACAGTCAAAGATATAATTTCAATTCTTGATTTATACACTCCATTTGGCAATCAGTTTGTGGATGATAGGCAGATGAGAGCAATTGCAACACAGCATAGTTCTTCAAGAAGGCAGACCGGAACTTAGATACAAAGAAAGATCCATGGCCAGAGACAATATCATGCGGAAAACCATGGAGTCAGACAATATTTGTCATGAAGAGGTTAGCCAATTAAACTGATGTAATAGTCTTTGACAGTCAATAAAATGAGCCAGCTTTGGAAACCAATGAACAAAAAATAATATGGAATCTACCCCCCCTATTGGCGGAAGATCAATTATGAGGTCCATGGAAATGGAATGCCATGGAAGTGGAGGGAAAGGTAGAGGCAAAAGAAGACCAGCTGGCTTAGTACAATCAAGTTTTGCATGTGCACAGTGTTCACACAAGGTAACATAAGCATAGCAATCCTTGCAAATGGTGAGCCACCAATATGAACAGGACAATAACTCAAAACTTTTGTGAGTATTAGGATGCCCTGCAAATGGGGAGTTGTGGCATATTTTGAGAAGCTTCAATTTGAGGGAACACAGAATCACAATTTTACCCTGATACGTAAGGCAATCGTCCTCCATTAAGTAGTGGGTATTATTGGTGGGTTATTAATGAAATCCTTCTTCAGCCTGAGCAATTTTGATTTGTTTGAGTAGAGTTATTGGAGTCATGTCAAGTGTTTTGCTGATCACAAATTTGTCTTTCAGAAGTAGTATTGGAGTTTGGCCCGTTACTTGAGCATTGTCATGGGTGAAGATAGTCAGCTTGGCAGCTTAATGCATTGGGTTTTACTTCTTGCTTTCCCGGTCAAAACATAATCTGAAAATTTAAGTCTGATAAGAATAAGAACCATCGTATCTGTTGCCCATTAAGTTTCTTCAATGTCATGAAATGTTGGAGGTTATGGTGATCTGTGATAACACTAACTGGAATAGTAGTACTCAAGAGAAAAGGCCTCCATTGATAGAAGCATGCTATAATGGCTAAAAGCTCTTTGTCATGCACTTTGTAGTTGATCTCGGTTTGGGAAAGTTTCCTTGAATAGTACACAATTGGTCACAAGTCACCTTGAATTTCTTGGGATAGGACTCCACCAATTGCAAAGTCAGATGTATCAGTTTCAACTATAAATATTTTGAACTATCTGGGTATTGTAACACACCCGGTGTCTTGAACGTATCTTTTATAGCATCAAAAGTCTTTGTACATGCAGTGGACCAATTAAATTTCTGACCATTCTTCAATAATTTTAATAACAGAAAAATATTTTTTGAATAACTTGGGATGAAAGTATGGTAAAAGTTAGCAAAGCTCAAAAAAGATTCTAAAGCTTTGATATTAACAGGGGTTGGCCATGTGTCAATACTAGGAATACCTTGCGGATCCACTCCAATACCCATGTCAGATATCATGTAACCTAAAAAGTTGATTCAGTTGGTAGAGAAAGTGCACTTCTCTAATTTTGCATAAAGTTAATTTGTTTTGACTCTATTCAACACCTGACAAACATGATCAATATGGGTAACTGAGTCCTTGGAATAGATCAAGATATTGTCCAAATAGACTACACAGAATACATCAAGAAAATTGTGTAATAACTCATTCATAAGACTTTGAAGTACTGCTGGCGCATTCATTAAGTTAAACGGCATGACGCAGTATTTAAAATACACAAAACGACATTGGAATGCTGTTTTCCACTTGTTTCCTTTACAAATATGCACTAAATTATATGCTCCTTGCAAGTTGGTTTTTGAAAAAATACAGGCTTGTGCGAATCAAAAAGGCATCTTGAGAAAAAGGGGTAGAGGATAGCGATTATTTACAATGACCAAGTTTAATTTGCAATAATCTATTGCCAGGCATAAATCCCACTTTTCTTTTCATAAAAAAGATGGGAGCACCTGCAGGAGATGAGGACCGACAAATAAAACCCATTTTTAACTTTAATTGAGATAATCTTTTAAAGTTTTTGACTCGACATTGGAAAAGGGGTATATGGGACTCCAAGGTACTTTTTTGTCAAGAACAATGTCAATTTTCATATTGAACTTCTTGTTTTGGGAAATGTATCTGCTTTGACCTTAGAGAATATCATACTAAACTCATAATACTCTGAAGGAAATGCTACCTTAATTTTTGAAATTTTGATGAGGTTACTGGAGAATAAATCATCATTCTCTGCTGGGTTACACTTACTATTTAATATTTCATTAGTATTGACTACTACATCTGAAGAAATTGCTTCAAAAATTTTCAAAAAATTGCCATCAAGAAGAATTGTACTTGTGACCACCAACTTTGGGGTAAGCTGATACACTTCTGAGCTGGATGGAATTTCTATGCATTTTAAGAATGGGGTATTTCAAGACTGAAATGTTAATGACTGTTTTTTGATTGATGATCGGATTGTATTTTCAAAGCCAGTCCAGCCCAAGTATAATTTACAAATTAGTAGAATTGACAACAAATGATATGGATTCATATTTGACATCAGTTATGGCAAAAAAGCAGTTTACCTGATCCATGATGGTTCCTGATGGTATGGTTGGTCTGTCAACAACCTTGAACATGACAAGTTCCCTTAACCAAGTAAATTCAATACCCAATTTGACAGTGAAATCTCAATTTATAAAAGAACAATTGCACCCCAAACCAACCAATGTTTTCACTATATACTTTAAATTTCATATTATCACATATTTTGAGTGACACATAGAGACATTCTGACTTAGATTTGAGTGTCATAGCTATTAAGACATTCGATTTATTGGAATTTGGAGTAAATGGACTTGTTTCACATCAAAGGAAGTTCAATTTGTTGACATAGTTAATTACATTGTGAGAATTTGAGCTGCAATGTAAACAAAGTATGTTCTCTTTATTTAGAATTATGAGTAGATCCAATTAAATGATTACCTTTGAAATTTGTGGTACAACTCCCATTGTGACTGTTCCCTCAGTTCCTCTTTTCACAAGTGCTCTTTACATGCCCTGGTTCTCTACAGTAAAGATATAATTGCTCATGCAAACATTGGGACCTCTCCTCTATAGATAAAGGACCTTGATATGTCCCAATAACCATATCCTGGGTATCTGTATTTGCAGCTTCAATATTGGAAACTTTGGATCTCAACTTGCTACAGTGTATACATCAATGTGTAAATATTTACTTCCTTTCTGCATTTACAATTCTTGTTCATATTCTGCATACTGATTATCAATTTGTGCCACTAAATTGTGATAAGCTTCAAAGTTGTCTGGGCACTTGTAATTGCAAAAGGATTACTTGATTATGTTATTCAGTCCCTTGTGGAATATGCTAATTGTTGGCAACCCAAACTAATCCAACTCCATCAGTAAACTTTGGAAGTCTGAAATATAAGAGTTGGCTGAATGCTTTCCTTACTTTAGCTCCAACAGTTCAAACTCAGCTTTGCAAAGTCAATTGACATCTCCAAAAGCAACTCAAAATTGTAGTTCAAACATGTAAAAAGAGTTCAGCATCGGGTTCTCCACCTCCAAGTATGGCATGAACCAATCAAATGCCATTCTTCAAAGTAAGTTCAACGCATAAAACGCCTTAGGAATATTGGACATAAAGTAGGAAGGCTGCGTACAAAGCACACTTTTGAGCTATAGAATGAAAGCTTTTGATTTCAAGCAATTGCCGTTAAACATGTCTGGGGTTGAAATCTTTGGATTGCAGTTTGTAGGAATCATAGAGGGTAATGGTTCAGATACTGCAACACACTCCTTGCCCAGTCAATGCTGTAACTGTCCAATTTCCAGCTGTAATTGCTCATTCTACTAGAACATCCAACAAGTCATTTTGCAATCAAAATCTTCATTCATTTTTTAAATCAACATTCTTGGCAAACTGTTATGACGTGATCCTGATATGTATGTATCAGAGATAGAACAAAGCAATAGCAAGGAATGTGAACACAATTGTATATTATCAGGTCAATACATGTGTTGCCAAGAGTGAATCTTGACAACACATTTGTTCTAAGATATAGGTAAATGCAAACAATATTAGGTAAATAATCATAATCTCTGAATAGATAGCTGAGCATGATAATCAAATCCTAACACCAGAGATATGTGACAAAATCTTTAATCTTGAGTGCAGCAATTTCTATTATGCTATTTATGTGCACACATTTACGAGAAACCTTTTTCAGGTTAGATAGCATAATTAAAGTTGAAACCATAGCAGATATAAGTGAACATGCAACTAATTATATGCATGCATGTGCATTTTTAATTTTGCTTACCACAAGATTTAATGATACTTTACCCCAACTTTGATTAACCTACTAAAACTAATTTTTCTAACATCCAGATGGCTACATGGCAATGTACCAACTTTTCAACCTTTCAAAATAGAATTGCATGGAGCTGAGAGCTAATTAAACAATTTATTGGAAATTCAATAGTATAGAAAAGTTGATGAGCACAATGCTTAATTTTTCTTTTTAGCACTATAATATCAACATATCACTAACTTCTGTGAAAAATCTGAATTAATGGTTTTACCAGATTTAAAGCACAATACTATCCATTAGATCACACTAGTTGTACTGAAACATATTGTAAAATTGCAAGATACAATAGAAAAGCAAGCAGAAACTAGCACATTAGTTATATTACATGGATTACCAATAATGAATCTTGTCAACACACTCAAAAACAAGCTACTTTTTATACAAGATGCTTATGCTTAAACAAACAAACAGTAACAAGAGAAAAATCAATGCTGCAATAACAAAATCAAATCTAAGTACTGTCCAAAAAATTTTCCTGGGTAAAGTTGATGAAAATGTATTCTGTAGATAACATGGCAGATATAGTTGGTACATGTGCAATAGCAGTTCCCATGCCAAGATTCACAACTGGAAACATATCCCCTCTAGTGTTGCGTAAGTTTTAAAACTAAATATGTACAATGATAAAAAGATATGTTTTTATTGTTGCTCAAAATACTTTTAGAAAGGGTTCAGAAAATATATCATCAAACTACAAATGTTAGCTTGCTAAAGTGTCTTGAATAATTCTTAGTCATTTAAAAAGATATCAAAAGTCTTTGTGTCAGGAATTAACCCATAATATGGTTAATCCCTTATCTTTGTAGTTGCGGATATTCTGACAATTTGAAATATGTTCTCAAAAAGAATGTTCTCTTTTTGATAACATGATGCTTCAGTTTCTAGTTTAGTGTTGCATTTGAGAAGTGATCTCACTTCTTACAACACAGGTTAAGAATAATATACCTGTTCCAGGCTGTTACTCTCTTGTGTTATTCTCTTGTGTCCTCATATCTAGCCTCTGCATCTTGACGCTTTGATACAGTGTGCAAAATAAATGACTCCATCAATTACAGTGGCCAATAGTCCTTGAACATGAAAGACTGACTGCACAATTTGGCATTGTGTGCTGCTTCCTATGCTAATCACAGTGGACCCTTGTATTTTGATATACATGACCTGGAAAACTTAATATTCAAAGAGCAAAAAAAACTCCACTGGTGACAGATCTGGGTTGTACAGAGGCCCAAATAGGAATTTTGGTCTACTTTCTTTAATTGTTGCCAGAAACGGGCATCAAATTACCTTGTCACATATGCTACATCTTGTACTTGCTTGGTAAAGCTACTGGAAAAAGAATGTCCACATTCTTCGCAGAACCTCATATCTCACAAAATAGTTAGAAATACCTTTGAACATCAATGTGCACATGATACTATTCTGCATGCTACATGCACCTTTACAAAACATAACTTGCTACACTGTTAGGAATTAAATTCCTTAGGGATTAATTCTATTTTTATTGCTGTGGTCAGTTTTCATTTATGACGTTTCAAGTAAATTTGCTGCACAGATACCAGTAGGGTTATATTTTTTGTTGTGTTAATGAAGTTTACTCACTTTCATCAACACAATTAGTGTATGATAAATATACACATTTCTGTCACAGTTTCCTGTTCTGTTGTGTTTCATGTTTTTAACATACTCACGCACTAGGTTCAATCTTAAATGTCACTTTCATGAAAACTGATCTTGTCCTGCCACGATATCTTCCACCATGTAAAAGCCAAAAGTTGTCTACAGTCTCTCAACCATTCTTACAGCTGGTTTCTGAAAAAAAACTTTTGATAGTTTCCTGAATAAAATAATTTTGGTGGACAGCATTCTACCTACAGTCTACTCACTTGCAACATCCCTGCATACTTCAACTGCCACAACACAGATGGTGACAGTTGGATACTTTCTATTAGACTAAATAATTTTGTTGTTTGTCCCACTTAAATGTATACTTGTAGATACATTTGTGGTCATGTTATATGCATAATCTTGTACTTGTTTTACACGGTAGCATACATCAGTTGGTATCATTCATATATATCCGAATTTGTACAGATTTTGTTTACAATTAGTATTTTTACTAACTGGAAAAGTGCAATAGTATATATCAGTATTTGCTAATTGCTTGTTCTCATCAATTATTTGTTCTTGTTTCTTCTTGTTCTTGTTCTGTTTCACTTCTGGCCTTGTTCCAACTCTACACATTCATTTTGCTATCTTCTTTCAGCATATAAATTGCACTTCTTGCGGGTAAACCAGCGCTTTTCTTACCATGGTTGTATTTATCTTGGGAGGTCTGCTGTTCATACTTTTTCTTCCCTATCTCTCATCCGCATCTCTTGTAGGCTATGCTATCTAAACTGGAGAAATGCTGACTCCAAGCAGCAGTGCAGTTTTTTACTGAGATGATTCCATTGCTGAAAGGCATCTAATCAATTGAACCTTGCAAGGAGTTAGTTACAAGGCCATCTTCTTATGGAGCACAAGTCATGCCTGTACAATAAGTATGTGCTGACAGTTGATCCTGGGCAACACAATCTAGCAGCATGCACAACTTTTGGTAGTACAGCAAGTCTATATTTTCACAGTACGGCAACAGTAAGTACTGTTTAGAAGTTTGGCAATGAAAAGGCAATGCAAAAGCCCCTTTTGTGACTAGAATCTGCAGGATTGCAGACAATGCTAGAACTGCTAGTAGCTAAGACTGTAACAGTGGAGGGCATGGAAAGCATGGAGGGCACGGAGACGTACATTGTGTAGCTGTTCCGCATCCTTGACCAAATTCTGTTGCACAACAGGAGTCGGTGCATCTGCACTTGGAGGCTTAAAAAGTAAGGGCTGAAGCAGTCAGTGATAGAGGATATTTGCGAGAGGATTTTGCATGGCGGAATGGATCAGGAAGATCAGTAAGGTATGATGGTAGCATTCGGAGCGAATATGTTTTCCTCCTATTTCTCCAGCTACTATTCCTGCCTAGTGAAGGGTATGTGCAAGGTGCTGCGGAGGCACATCATGTGAACAATGGCTACTCTTTTCAGTTGTGCAGTTGTTCCTACACAAAGCTGGAAGTGATGTACAGAGGAACAAAGGCAGAGCCATTTGCACGGTGCTATAGTGCCTCTATACCAAATGTGCATGCACTGCATGGAACTGTAATGCAAGCACAGCCCTGAACATTCGCTTTATCTTCCTGCACAAGCCCTTGCACAGCATAAAGCTGCAGCAATTTACAAGAACATGCCACTGCAGTTTTTCATGTGGCCAATGAAGTAGAGTGGAAAAACGTGAGAGAGGGAGGTCATCTCATGTATATTTCAGTTGTAAAGTGATAGCCGCCCCCTCAGTGTCTTGCTGGGCTATTCATATGGCTAGGGCTGCCTTCTGTATTTTAGACACTGTAATAAGATTCTATTTCATAGTATTTTGACTATGAAAAATTTTAGGGGTAATTTAGATAACTACTAGTATCATTGCATATTAATTTTGTTATAAGTTTAAATTGATTAAATTTTACATTTGTATTAACACCCACAAAATAACTCTTAATCACCTTTCTTTCTGATTTTGTCAAATTAAGAATCAATACCAATAAATTAGCATCTTAAGAAACTTAATTTTTCTTGCTCTTCATGAGCTATTATCGTTTCAACTTAAATTTCAATCACGTATTATTCTTTGTGTGCTTTACAATGAAAACATATGGCCGAAATAGATTGTGATATATTGAACATTTCAATATGGTTTTGTTTTTGTGAAGATATTTGCTTGCTGAAACTATAGTGTAATAAGGGATGTACTTTATAACTTTCTATTTTAAAATTTTAAATTGTTATTTGTAGGTTTGATAAAAATTTTTTTAGTGCAAAACTGTGGCAGCTATTTCAATGTTTACAGATGATTATTTACTTTATTTAAATAATCATTATGTTTAGATGTAGGTGAATAATATGTTCAGCTGAGTTGCAGATTAGAACATTTATTCGAGAAAAAGAATCGAAGCATTATTTACTTGTCAGTATTTTGTATTCCTGTTGGCTATTTGTAGGTACTTGATAATGTAGCAAAAAATCAACGGAATCAAGAATGTTTACCTTAATGGTAGTTTTGTGTACTGGGGTTTGAGATGATAAAATGCCTACTTTAATTCAGTGAGCAAGTGACATATTTGAAAAATGATTAAAAGGTGATAATTTTTACCAACTTCAATGAAGCTCGCATTTAATTACTAAATAGTGCGACGTTCATGTGAGATAAATTATAATTTACAAATTGCTGCAAGAGATATAGGTCATGAACGTAACTGACAAATTTAATTTGCATTTGTATATGATGTTAAACAACTGAATGACAGAAGATAAAAGTTATACTAAAAAATTGAAACTAAAAAAATTTATTGCTGAAAGTGGGAATGAAACTAGCAAACTTTGCATCATCACAAAGCATGATAAACATAGCAAGGTCCGTATAATATACATATCTCTATATCCTTTTCTAAGAAAAATTAATACATTTATACGAGGAAAAAGCGAATGCAAAATTAATATTAGCTGCTACGATTTTCAAATACAGCAATTCACACACAAGAAGAAATATATTTAGTACAAGACTAAAACGAGAGAAATTAAATTACACAATAGTGGTCATCGAACAAAGACTAATCGTTTCAACGCATAGAAGCGAGAACTATCGTCGCCTGTTCCAAATAAAATCTGAATACGCATGAGGACGAATCCAACCAAGAGGAGGAGTAGCAAGCATCAACATCGTAGCGACAATCCACATGAGTAATAAGTATTTCCATATATCAAGTCTCACAATAGCCATAAGTGGGGCTATCATTGTAATCTGAATCCATGACATTAAGCACCAGGGAAAGTTAAAGTATGCATGAATAGTTTTAAACAAATAAAAGTAGCGACACTTACCAAAGACCATAAATTAATTGCAACAGATTTTAGAGTCTGGGGTCGATCGTGTATCGCCATCTTTGCTGCCGCTAAATGATATGTTGCAAGCTTTTAATTATATTAAGTATTCATGTCAGAAGTTATAGGTTATAAGCGTCCAATCAAATCACGTCATTTAGCATGACAGTAAAATCTTGACAAATTAAATTATTATAGCGAAAATTGTGGATATTTATAATGACAACACTGCCAACTAGCAGAGAACATATTATTGAGATTCAAGTCGGAATGCATTGGTGTTATTAACTCGCTTGAAGCCTAGTATCAGTTTTAGAGACAAAATAAAAAGTCTTTTATACCACTTCAAGCGCTGTATTTTGAACTAGAAAAATTTTAATACCAATCATCAGACGAAAAAAATGATAATCATATTAAAGAAACGAAGCTATTTTTCAACTGGGAAACTAATTCGTTTCAGTAATAAATGCCTTGTATAATAGATACATGTATTTTTAAACTTTTTGCTGCTAAGATATTATCATATTTAATATTCTCTGATATTTCTTCATTTATTTCCATTTATACATTAAGGAACATCATTACCCTAATATCTACATGAATATATCTATTGATTTTTATATGAATGTTTGCATAATGGTGATGCAATTCCATTGAATTTTTTTATTATATCGAAAATGGAAAGTTCACAACAATTTGCTAATAATGAAAAATGTTGACAAAATTTTACTTGCAATTCCTAGTTACAGACTTTGTTCCATTTTATAGCTATACAAGTCTTTAGGAGATATTTGAAATATCTATCTCTACATCATTTTGCCTTTGACTTTTGCTAAATTAATCTAAGTGGAAGAGTAAAATTTTCCGTTCGAGTATAAAATTCATATGATTTAACACGTTGGGCCTTACTTCTGCATTCCAATTGTCTATGCATTTATTTACTATTTAAGCTCATTCAATCATATAAAAAAACCTGTTTTTGATCCTATAAGAGTAGTGTGAGCCAATAAAAATTATGTGCCTGAAAATCAAGTACATTTTTTTGTACTTCACCTTTGTCAGGATCTAATATGTTTCGCCATGTCATCTATATATGCATTTGTTTGTATACGATTCATTCAGGGAGTTGTGGTTATATGATCTAATTTGACTTTTATGCATGCGGAATAAGTCGTAGAATGCTGACAAGATTCACTCTCATCAACACAGGCAATAAGATAAATGATATAGTAGTATACGCATAATATTCTGTGCTTTGCATTTCCTGGTTTCTTGTATTATACATATATACAATTCATTGGTCTTGACAACCTGCTTGACAATTCTAATAAACAATATCAAGTTGATTACAATGCAGCAATGGTTCATAAACATAAAATAATTCTGTAAAGTGAAAGTGTTCAATCTAGTTCCTACTAGTACCAAACTAATTATAAGAAGTCTAAAAAAGTCATTGATGATAAAATTCTTGCAATGCTAATTCAATAGGTTACATAGTGTTTAAAATCAATAAATGAATATGTTACTAAAGAGTTGTACTGCCAGGCATGTAAATGTTGACATTATTTGGCTCAAGTAGAAAAGTTGACAAAATATTGTTCTAAATCAATGGTTTTTTTCCATTCTATAAGCTAGCTCAGAATACAAACCAAATGTATATTCACGTAAAATAAGGCAAGATTTTATTACAGAACTCTATTGCTTAGAGCAATGCTTAAAACTCCATAAATGAAAGATATTTTTTTTTTATAAAGGACTTTGCAACATGACAAAATGGCATTTTTCATGTTACTTGATAGGTATTATGATCACCAAAAAAATACCACTAGTTGAATGAATAACATTAATCTACTGTATTTCTATAACATCATCTATCATTATCAACTTAGAACCATGTTTTTTTATCTCTGATGCACTGTTTTGCATCATATATATTTCACATAAGAAATCTATGATTGAAGCCAATTGTGTTGTAAGATCTGTACAAATTTTTTTAGCATCTGCAATGTTCTGCTGTTTACAAAATATTTATTTAAATCTAAATTTTTAGATGCATTTAGGTTTTAGAATGTCTTGATGCACTGTATCATCATCAATTGTAATGAATGATAATGATAAGTTAGCTAAATTTGTCAGTCCACAATTCTAGTTCTCCTTGAGATATTTCTATTTTTGCATTTTAATGTCATGGTGTTACAAATGTGTTTCAAACAATACTTAAAACTGGGACAAAGAATATATTTACACACACATAAATTGTATTGCTGGAAGTGGATATATTTCACAGCAACACACAAATCCTAAACTTAGCCCATTACCAAAACCCAGCAATGACTTGCCATAAACTTAGAGTTCCAATATGCAGAACAATGACTTGCCATAGAACAGAATTCCACAGCTATAACATGAATTTCACCGTTAAAGAGTTAATTCCTAACACATGGCAAAAGTATGAAACATCTTCATCCATATATATCTTGATCTTATTGGATGGAGGCAAGGCAAATATTCTGGAGTATAGTAAAAGCTGAAACTTAAGTTTTTTATAATTTAGATGGCTAATTAATTCCAACTGAGTAGTTTTTTCAGAGCCATGATTCGAGAAAATTTCATCGTACAAGTTTTCATTCTTGACAGTTCCACTGTAAGAGGTTTTCAGAATAAAGTTGATGCTAGTAAAATATATTCTGTGCTAAAATTTTAAATGGAATGGCATTAAACAGTGAAATATAGTTGCAATGAATGCTAACATGTGACTTACATGTGACCTTGGATGCTGAGGCAAATATTTGGTTAGAAATTGAGTTGCTGGACACACCCCTCTTTTTTAAGTCGTGCAACAAAATAAATTTTTTTTAAATCTTTTGGCAAATAACTGTAACGTTTTGAATTTGACTATAAATAATATTCTGTCCACCATTAATATATAATGTGTCGACAATGATGAAACGAGAAGGAGGAAGTCGGGCTGCTCAGAAACGTCAAAAAAAGAAAGAGAGAAATATTCAAGTCATTAACAAGAGCATAGGAAAACATAACGAAACTGAAGCAAGTGCCGATAAAATCATTGCTGCTGTGAATGGTAAAAAATCTCTGCAAGATAGCCAAAATCTGCGAACAAAGAAGCACAAAGTTGAAGAAAAAGATGGAATTGACACAAGATGCATACTGCAGAACGATAAGGCATCTCGCGATAGTCGGCGATTTGAGAAGAACATTGTGGAACTTGATGCCGATGAAGATTTTATCATCAATCCGCATATTTTATGCGATGATTTCTCTATCGATAGCGGTTTACGTGCAAGGATGATGCTAGAGTGGATGATAGCTCCAGTTGTAAGTCTTATTGTATCTTTGCAGAAATATTAAAACCTAATTTTTGAAATTACATATTGCTGATTACACTTCAATATATCAGCATTTTGCTTTAAAACCTGGATCTATTCTATTTTTATGTTGGTTTGAAAGCTTTGTGATTGTAAGTTACGTATTTACTTCTATACTGATAAAAATATCATTATCTAAATATGAAGTTGGATTTTTTAGATGCATTTTGATTGCTTTAAAAGAAAAATTACATAAGTTATATCCATAATTTCCATCCAATTCAAAACTAAGTATGAGCTTTTCGCAACAGTCAAAAATGTGTGTAAAAGCATTTTTCGTAATCTTTTTAAGAAGAATCATTTTTTGCTATTCTAACGGTTAATTTCTCTTTTTTAATGAACAAATTTGTAGAACTCCACTTTTATTCGGATAAGGTAAAAATAAAAATGGAGTCTTTATAAATTTCTGAATTTTCTTTCAGAATAGTAAAAATTACAATTCATTATAATATGTAAATAGCTGATGCTGCACTTCACAGCATTTTTTTTTGCCAAAACAGTTTTATTATTTACATTTTTAATTTCCAATGCAGCATTTATAATTTTTCGATATATATTTGTAAGGACTGCAGTTTATTTGTTAAATTGAAAGTAATGTCTTTTTTCATCGATATTATGGAAAATTCAAAATATTTCTATCTATGCATAGATTCTAGTAAATATTTCATTCTTCTTTGCAGAATATTGACATGTTTTATGCCAACTACTGGGAAAAGCAGCCTTTGGTATTAAAGCGTAGCTCATCATCACCCAACTATAACTCTGGATTCATTTCGACATCTGAAATTAAAGAAATAATTGCAAATCATTGCCTATATTATGGACAAGATTTAGATGTGACAAACTACATTAATGGCCATCGAGTTACGCTTAATCCTCTTGCAAAAGGGGAAAAAGAAAAAACTACTGAAGCTAATAAAATGGAGAAAAACAGTGATTCTGTAACAGTCAATTCGAAGTTTGTTTGGGAGAAATTTTATGAAGGCTGTTCACTAAGAATGCCTTGTCCTCAAAAGCACTGGTACTTGAATCTATTTTAAACTTTACTATCTAATTTATGTTTGTAATCTTTTTGTTTTGCTTTCTGATCAATTTAATGAAGTGTTTCTCAAGAGTACGCATTTTAAAATAACTTTTATGTGCATGTGATGGCACAATAATGTGCCCTATTTTATTGTTATATAATAAATATGTAAGAGTATCTCTAGTTTTTTCCACACTCGTTAGGTCTAGCAAAGGCCTAAATGAACTGAACTAGCAAGATTTTGCTATTTGAAACGTATAGACAAAGAATAAAATTGTCGAACAAAATATATTTTTCAAGAAATTTGTAAAATTAGAGGAAATTTTTCCATTTTTTAAATGATGAGACACCGAATCGGTTTCAGTATTTGCTAAATGATTAGGGAAATTCTAAGTTGAACAAAGAAATGGTATTGCTGGAAAATTCTAAGTATTTTAAGGAGAAAATAGTTTTTAAAGCTTTACTTTTTCATTGTAAAATGAATTTTTTCTTTTTAAAATGTTAAGCGATAAGGTCTATAAACTTTTAGCCACGTTAGAAGAAGAGGTTGGGTGTATGGTAGGTTCCAATGTATATCTTACGCCAGCTGGAAATCAAGGGTTTGCTCCACATTATGATGACATAGAAGCATTTTTAATCCAAATTGAAGGTAAAAATAATATTTCTCCTATTTCAAATTTACTCGATTTTTCTTAAATGTAACTATAAAAACGATTATATTGGAAGATGCAAATAATACGATATTTTAACATATGAGATTCTCTATTTATCTCATGATCTTATTGATGGTAAAAGCGCTGCAAACATATTTTAATTATCGATTTCTGCACTAGTTTTGGTCAACCAAAACAGTTTCTATATCATTTTTTGTTTTTATTGCAAGGATCCAAAAGATGGAAAGTATATGCTCCACTCGATGAAAATTCAACGTTACCACGGACGAGTAGTGGAAATTTGGTAAGTTCCAACTTCATACACATCTATCGTCTTTATAGATTGAATCATTAATATCACTATCTTTTCTTCTCTGCTACAAATTTTGTAAAATTTTAATTGTCGGATTGGAAGTGTAATACATTAATTTATTTAAATTGATTTTTTATTTGAAAATCTTAGACTTGCACCTAGTGATGATTATATACATACGTTGCTATACTCAATTGTTTTACTTTTGAAAGGCGTAATGTAAATTTTTTATCCAAACATTAGTTTACTAGTAGAATTCTACATTTCGGTCCCGAGTACGCTGAATTTGCTCAATTAATTTAAAAGTTTATTTTTACAGACCTGGCCAAATGATGTGTAAATATTTCACAAAATGAGATCTTAACTTCATAATCTTTTAGGTTTTTTCTAAACTGTGCGTCCATTTTTATTATAAGTTTACTTTTTTGCTTACATTCGTAAATTTTGAAAATTAACTTGAAAAAGTGATTTTATTAATTGAAAGAAATCCTTTTCTCATTTTTCAATTTTTCATCGTCTGAAATAGACTGTTGAAGAAGTTAAGTTACTTGGAAAGCCTTTGCTTGATATTGTTTTGGAGAGTGGGGATACTCTTTACTTCCCTAGGGGATGGGTGCATCAGGCAGTGGCTATGCCGGGAAAGGAGAATAGTCTGCACTTAACTGTTTCATGCTATCAAGTGAGTTAAATTAGATGTCTACGCTATCCCCGGGATATGTTTCAAACGAAAGGTCACAGTTAGGAAAATTGAAATGAATAACAATTCTTTTCAAATAAATCTACGCAGAATTTAGCATGAGCTTTTGTTTGAGTCAAGGTAAAAAAGCTAGTTGAAATATACAGATTATACCTGAAGACCTGTTCTTCGGATTAAATAGTTGATTGAATAAAAAATTTTAAAATATATAAATACCACATACCTATGATACCACCAATCTATTTATTTGCTCAAAAATTTTTGCAAAAAAGAATTTTTGAATACTAGCATTTTAGTAACTTTTCCATTCCTAAAATTTGCAATTTTTTAGTTTTTCAATGAAAATGCTTTAATACGTCATGTGAGTGTACGTTTAATAAAGCCGTTTTATAGTAATATTGTAAGTTTCTTAAATCCCATATGTAGATTTATTCATTTGGCATGCTTACCAAACTTATGTTAGACACAAAAAAAGGTATAGGCCAAATTGTTGTACAGTTCGTTCAATCCGGATCTAAAGGGTATAATTGAATAATAACATTTTTTAACATATCAGTTGTAACATGAGTAGTAGGGTAAAGCTATGTTTACAGAACAGAAAGGATGAGAAACTGGTATTGAAAATCGACAAAATGAATTATTGGTCATATTAATGTATGAATATTAATTATCTTATATAGAACTCATCGCGAATAAACACTTGGAGCTTTATGATTTAACTGTTCATCTATGAAGTTTAATATATATTTATATATATTATACGTAACTGAGAGTTTAGCTAGTAGTTTTGGCATGAAAATTAGTTATGCAGTTGCATGCAACAAAACTTGCAGCCCAAATTTAAAGTAATATGAATATTAATATGCATTATATATATTTCAAGTACCAATTTACAGTTATTACTTTCAATTTTTCGCCTTTGCAAACTATATTTTTTTTCAAATTTTATATGGAAATCAGTCGAACTGCTGGGCAGATATGATGAATACAATAATGCCTATGGCTATAAGTACTGCTACAGCAAAACATGTGGCTCTCCGGGAGGGCCTCCCTCGAGATTATCTAAATTACATGGGGGTAGCAGCAGGTACTGGCGATAGCGATCCTCGAAAGCTGCCCTTTAAAGCTCTTCTAAAAGAAAAGGTATTGCATAAAATTTTAGTATTTTGCTCAAACATGAAATTAAAATGGTATTTGTTGCTCTAATTATTATAAAAAAACAATTCATGCTGAAGACAGCTTTCTTAAAAATGAGACACATGTACTTATTTACATATATATATGTATATATATGTAAGGATTTGGTTGGAGACATGTGACTAGAAGCTAACTGATGAAATTAAGCTACAGGTTTATGCCAAGAAGTAATTCCTGTTCTGCTGAAAGGAATATATATTATTGTAGTCAAGCGGATCTAAGTAAGGCTATATCTAACTCAAAGATAGTTCAATAACCTTCCAACCATTTATAATAGGTTTGAGTGAAAAAAATTCGACTAAATTAAGTATATCTATTTTTGACAGCTTTCCCAAACATCAATATGGATTTCTGGCTCAGTTTGAATATATAATTTATTGAAATTGTATACCATGTGTGAAAAATGTAGCCTATTATGAAAGATAAGATAGCTTAAACAAAAAGCTTTATATATTCATTTGGAATTAACTGATGAACAATAAGGTAAGAGCTTACTACCAAGTTTTTTTTGTCTGAGCATAGCGCTAATGTTTTTTTGCATCAAATTTTTATAAATTAAGTCTTTTGTAGCATTTCTTGCTTCAGATGAACCGAATACTTCGATTTTTTGTTACATACAAATTTTATTTTTTTCCATTTGTGACTATTTTATGATTTTCATTTTACCTTTTAAGATGAAGCTGATTTTCGATGAGGCAATTGATATAATAGACAATGCTGCAGATATTATGGGTGTCAACTTTATTAGCGACAGGCTACCGCCATCACTTCTTGAGGAAGAGGTAGAAAATTATAATAATTTTTCTGACCTTATAAAGCCACCTAACTTGTTAAAGTTAGCTATTTTTATCCAAACTATTATTCATGCTTAATAATTGCTAACTATTTTTACTGAATTAGCTATCCAAACTGGGCTATAGCTTGCTATATTTTCCAACCTGCCATTCATGTACAGTCTTAGCTAGCCCATCTGCTTGGCAGCTTGCTGAAGCCAAGAAACAACTGGCCATAGATTGTCTTTTCAAATTATTCATCAACCAATAAGTAATCGACTAATTGCAATAGCAAACAGTTCCAATGTGAATTATGACGTGAAATTCCAGAAAAAATAGCATATAATTTTGACAAAACAAAACTGAAAAAGAGATAGGATATATTTCTCGACTATTTATTTCTGACTCTTAATATTTTGCCAAGTGGATCAAATCTTCATAATATATGTGTCGTTTTTTATAAATTTTCGCAAATTCTTTATAAATTTTAGCCATTCGTGAATGTAAAACAATTAAGTAACATGGTATATAATATTACTCTTTTACAAATTTAGTAACTAATTCATCTGATAAATAGTTATTATCGTCTTAAGTTAGCGGCAGTACCATAATGACATAAATATGAGACTAAGCGTAAAATTTTTTTCGAACCCTGAAAACATCATTGATTTTTAATTTTTCTTTCTTTGGCGAAGGAGAGTAAAACTTGCTTGAGCGAATCGCAACCAATTTGGACTGGTGAGACCCTTGTAAAATGCGTCCGTAGAGGCTTAGCGAGACTGGTTGTTGAAGATGGCATGGCGGTAACTGAATTATTTAGCATTACCGTAAACTTCTAATATTCTGAATTCACTTAAAACGAATGAAAGAGTCATATTGTGCGAAGTTCAGCTTCAGATTTTTTAATGCAATGTGTTTCGGATATGAAGATAATGGTGGTACTTGGGATTCGCTATATTCAAAGTTTAGTATATGTACATGCATTATAATTTTAAGGCGATTATTAGAAATATACTGGAAATAATAAATAAAATAAAATTTGGTGAAAACATATATCCATTTTTTTCATTCCGAAACACTATTTTTAATGATGATTTATACTATTGACTATAAATCATAAAAACTGGTCAAGTATATGTATTAAAATAATGGTGATCACTTATGAAGTAACTAGAGTGGATATTTTTGTTGCTATAAATTTTGATTTTTTCTAAATTATTTGAACCTTTCAAAATACTTATAGTAGTGAAACATATGCAATGAACTTTGGATAAAACGAAATTGATTTTGATGAATACTCACTTCTAGTGACTAGCGAAGGATCCATATTGCGCTAAGTTCAGCTTCATATTTTTGTATCTAACTAATTGATTCGATTGTCCTGACAGATTTATTGCATCCGAAGATTACCGTAATATAACCTATTGAATACTTTTAGGTTGTGTATCATTGTATGGACAACGCACGCGTACATCATGAACAACCACTTCGACCAATCGAATTTGAGCTGGATGATGCCCCAGCGATCGAAATGCTTCTATCTGCATATCCTGAGCCAGTATTGGTTACAGATTTACCCCACCCTCCTACTGAAGACTTGGACGATAAAATTGAAATTGCCAAAGTCTTATACGCAGAAGGATTTCTTATGGTTGCAGAGAAGATCTAGATCATATAATTGAATTGAAAATATTTTAATCTGCTTTTTATCGGAAAATAAATACCATGAGATATTCTGAGGTATTAAAACCCTTGGTATTCATGAAATACATAACTATCTTTCAACTGAGTCATTAGTTGTGAAATTTTGGTGCTAGTTGTAACTCAGTGTACAATAGAACTAATATGCAGAGCGAAACTAGTAAAATCAATATATCTAATTGGGCAACAATCGTTTAACAGCATCAAAAGTTATGCGATCTGCAAAATTCAAAAGTTTAACATATAAGTAGCTTCATTCAAATTCTTGAGTTGACATTTTACTGAAATATAGGTCTTAGAGATAGAATTTCAGAAAAACAAAAATATTTAAAATGCATTGGAAAAAATTAAATTTGATTTATCTGGTAAAGTTTTGCATCCAAAAGCTTTTTAGCTTGGGCACTATCTATAAGCCAATCCTTGGATACTACATATGGGTGCAAATAATGCATTTTTATTGCACTTAGCATGTCCTTGTTTACTTCTGAACAATTACCCATTACTACATGAGTTAAAGCTGGATGGAGGTTTAAAAATCTTGTGGCTCTGCATTTACGCGTAATTTTGGAAAGTATTGCTGATGTTTCAGGATCAAATCCGATTATTAAAATGTTGCAACCAGCTAATTCACCATGAGGTTTAATAGAATCTAGTCGTGCTAATATATCCTTGTCAGGCTGGAAGAATTTCAAGAAAAAAATTTAATATTTTCGAATACTATTTTTCTGCAATAATATTTATGAATCGCATAATAAATTATGATGCACTTTCAATTTCTTCTTATTTGCAGAGGAAATGAAACACAATCATGGCATTTGAGGAATTATAAATTAAAATTTTCAATATTTTGTGTACTAAATGATAGATTATTGTCGTATAAAAAACCAATTATTTTTCTCGGAAATTAGAGCAAGTCATTCATTACTGGTTGTTCAACTCTGGAGATAGTCGAACATATTCTACTAAAAGCTTTATCGTACTGCTTAGTTTAACGTAATCGCTTACTCGTAAATTCTACTGATCATAAATGATATGAATTGAAACAAATGATTGCAATCATTACTATAGCTGCAATTTCTGTATATTGCTCTTGCGGTAATTAATTTTATTCGTGTTTCTCAATTGTTAATTGCCAAAGTTGAATTCTTAAAATTACTTAAAATTTAAATCGTCCGAGCCCTGTTTCGAAGGGAATTTACCAAACTCCATGGAAATCAAGTGAACTCGGAAATTACCACTAAAATAATGTCTAATAAAAATGTGAATTCAATTTGTTTTGATGAGGCCTTTTCTGATTGACCAATGACATAGTTCCGTGATATTCCGTGAAGAGTAGTATGGATTCGTTTCAGGGACCAAGACTAATGGACACAGTATTTTCATGCTATTTAATTTAATATTGAAGTTGTGTCGCCAAGTTCATTGAAAGAACTATCACAACTATTGGTACCTCATGCGAATTCTCTGGAAGACGCATTGCTGCGGCAATCGATCGATCAATCCATATTGGCACTATGATTTTACAACGACCTTGAGATGATAAAGCCGCTTTATACTTCTCTCCTTTCGGTATTTCTGCGATCAAATGAGTTGTTACTCTGAGATCAAGATCTCCTCTAATTATTCCGCCATGCCTTTGAATCAGCCTTGCCAATCGATCACGCTCAGCTGAAGTCAGACCTGTCGATGAAAAGACTAAATCTTCGAAGAGGGAATTGCTCATATCTTTTTTAATAAACTAAAAATGAATTTTTTATTTGAATATTAACCGCCAAATTTTCAACAATGCCATGCAAAATTAAGTTAAATTGAATTTTTTTATGCTTCTGCATAAAAGAAAGTGTGATAGTTTACGTCGCCGATGGTTGAATGTGATATTCTCTCCGATATTACTATAAAGGCCCTTATTCCAAATGAGGAATTCATCGAGAAGCTTAATGATACTGGTTCTGCTGCAGTAGCCTGTTTGTTAAAAGAAGTAAAAATCGAATAATGAATTATTTTGCTGATTTCAGCAAAAATAAATTCCAACCTGAGTAATATATACCAAGGCATCGCAGCTACTGAACATCTGTAATTATAAGAAATCCAGCAAGCTTGCCAGCATCGCAAGAGACCGCTGTTGGGAATCATTGCATACCGGCCCTTGGAGAAATGTTACTGAGGTGCTGGACAGAAAATTTCTTCAATATTTCTATTATCAGAGAAAGTATTAAAGAGTAAGGCAATATGTGTCAATTTATTAGGTTCATAGAGACGCGTATGGAAACGCTGGATGTATTGCATCTGTGTCTGAATTTCTTTATTTTTTAAGAGGTAAGCCGTTATTTTAAACGCATCGAAACTATGTTCAATCAATCTTATGTTTATTCGAAATCAATTTTTACTAGGGGAAGATGGCAAAGTGAATACATCCTGTATTGACGAATATGAAAGAGTTGTTGAAAAGGCAGTATACGAACTTGATATGGTCACATTGATGTCTGGGGGAAAATTTCGGGCAGTCGCTAATATGGTATATAACATCATATTTCACATGAATTTACGTGCAATGTTACATATTCTATATTCTTAAGATTAGCACAGTTAAATAGTGCATAGAAGCAGAGAGCCAGCAGAGAAAGTAGGAGGATATACAGAGTGATATTATTGAGTTCTAAAGTATACAGTTTTACTTAACAGAATTGTTCTAGAAAACTGTTATGTAACTGCTTATTAGTATACTGGATAGTACACTATACGAGTCTGCATCAATATATACTAATTATTGTATAGCTATACATAGCCAGCAATATCTTGACAGATTTATAAATATATTTGAATTTGAACATGAAACTTAACTCTAATCATCCTGCACTTCAAATTTTCTTAAATGCTTTCATCAGTTTAACCATTCTACTTAGCTTTTTGAAAAGTAATGCTTGACAATCTAATTTGTATCCCATATATTATTTTGTGTTAGAGTTGCCAAATTGGGCTTCATACCATTGATATATACTGTAAAATATCTATATTTGTACTTAACTGATGGTAAAATATAGAGAATTTCAAACTATGATATTATGATTGCAGTAGTGTAGTTAACGAATATATGAAAACAAAAATAAACATGAAAATATACTAATATTATATTTTGACGACATATTTGTGCCTTCTGTTAAAAAAATAATTTTTTTTCTAATCAGCTGATTAATTGTATACAAGAATTGGAAACAAAAATATCAAACCATTTCAAAAGACGAAAAGTATCACCATCGCCCCTGGAAATTAGAACATCAGAGAAATTAAATTTAGAAAACATGAATGTATTGGAGATTTCTTTGCATGAATCTCCATCTTTGGAGCTATTTTTGAGCAAATACATGGAAAACCGGGTGCCAGTCATTCTTACTGGAATACTAGAAAACTGGCCTGCTGCACAAAAAGAGGGTGGCCATTTTTGGGGAAATTATGAATATATACGGAGAGTAGCAGGTTTTCGCACAGTACCAGTAGAGGTAAGTTACTTATTTTACATATACATCGCATAACTAAAATCTGTGGTAAAATGGCATGAATAATTTTGAGCTATCTAGATTATATTTGAGTATTTATATCATGGTTACATTCATATGATTAGTTAACTATTATTTTTTTCTGTTTGTACATCTTCTCATAAATTTAAAATATTTAATAAAAGTTTCGCATGTTTATTTTTGGAAAAAAATTTTCCTACTTTTATTATTGAGAACTTGATAATTGAATCGATTCTTGTTGGATGTTAAAACAAGTAAATAAATGCTTATGAGAAGTCGTTTAAATTTTCATCTGAAAGGAAATAATCATATAAACTTATTTTTTTGGTTGAAAATTGCTATCATACTGTATGCAATTCAAATTCGTATAGGTCGGAGGTGGCCATAATGGATATATGGGCCCTGGGTAAGCTTATATGTCCCATCTTTGCAAACATAATATATATGATTACTGTGATTGTGCATGACTACTGTGTAAACTAGAATTATATATTACTAGTACACAATTTTTAATCTCTTTGATGTACGATATGAACGTATAATAGTAAGAATCGTATATGACTCTTACGCATACTAGAACTGTATATGGCTAGTTATGAGCACTAGAACTATGGCAAGTTTTGTGGAAACTTGAATTACATATGATAAATGGCAAAGACAATGGAGGAGGGGGAACTCAACGGCCATTCGTTCAATTCTTAAAATCAGTTGATACTTCTACTGTGCTAGCTTTTGTATAGTCACTGTGGAATCTGAATGATTCTGCTGGTCAGTACCAAATTCAAAGTGTGTAGTTCTGGTGTAGAAAATAATTAAAAACAAGATTATAGGTCACAGTCAGTGATGAATGACTTCCTGACCTGCTAATATTAAGAAAGTGACAACATTGGTTGAAAGGAATTCATCTTGTATCAAACATAAGACAAAGTCGGAAGTTAGTCCCCCCCCCCATCAGATATCATAGCTTCACTGTTTTTTAAGTGGCGAATCACTCTAATTTTTAAAATTAATATTTTTGCAATAAAATTTTGTATGCCTTTTTTAATTTTCTTGTAGTTGGCAGCAAAAATTGATGACAATATCGCAATTTATCGATGAGCATATAATCGGATCTGGTGGTGGTTATTTGGCTCAGCATGAACTATTTGAACAGGTCAGAATCTATTAATTAATCTCGATTTGAAAATATCACAATTGTGTCACCTTCACAATTTTTCTTCTGTGATATTAAATTTAACTATTGAAGAACAATTATTCATATTGTTGATTAATTGAGCTTTTCTACAGTAAAATCATGTATCTCAACAATTTTTCAGCAATGTTATTAATGCTTGTGTCTATTCTAAATATTTTATTTATTCTATACTAAAAAAAAATGGCTTAACAATTAAGTAATATTTTCTCAATGTTCTTATACAATGGTTTATTTTTCTAGATTCCGCAGTTCAAGCGTGATTTTATGATTCCAGACTACTGTTCCCTCTTGTGTAAGGATGAGGTTAGTGAAACCTGTCAACAAAAAATGAAAGTTAAAAATATTTATTTAAACTAATTTTTAAGTGAAAAATATAGAAACCCTGAAAAATTTGCTTGTAACTTAGTCATATATTTGCATTAGTTGTGGCAAATGTCTTTTTTATCAAATTTATACCTTTTCTGGTTGATAAATCGAATAATTTGAATAAAAAGTAAGTAATTCAATTTAATTTTTTCAAATGCACCTTGTCATAGTTAGCATACTTCAAAGTTGCGTTTTATTTAGTTGGTCTGCCTTTAATTTTATTTCAAAAATTTTCCAAATGCCATCATGCGCATACTGCGATGATGTATGGTAAGTGGGGGAATCAGTGCTGTGCAATATTACTGTTTTTACTATTAATATTTTTATATGTTCATGTTTACATATGAATGAATTTTGAAACCGTGTATGTTGAATTTTTTACAGCACCTATTGATAGGCTATATTTTTTCATACAGAATTTATATTTTATTTGCTTCGATTTCTCTTGAACATTTTTTAGGAAATATTTGACGATGAGATGATTGAAAATGTTGCTATACATGCTTGGTTTGGACCGGAATCTACATGTTCCCCATGTCATACTGATCCTACTCATAATATATTATGCCAGGTGATAGTAAGAAGGAACTACTTTCGATTTTTTAATCAAAACTGTGGCCTTTTGTGCTTGATATATTTCTGGCAAAAGCGTTTAAATTCTTTTTTGTCAATTGGGAATAAAATCTTTCCGCACTGAATATTGCTTTAAAATGTGATATATATATATTTAAACAATAGTTATGGCATTGTTCCAGTTCTGTTGATCCAGGAACATACATGTCACTGCATTGTATTAATGGAATATCTGGAACAAAAGTTGAAGAGATGTACATATTTAAAGGTTGATCAATATACCTTTGCCTCTTCAACTTTGAAAAATTGGCTGCCAACTTTGTAAAGTTTGCATGCAACATTTAAAATTTCCAAGCAAAGAAAAACATTGTTATATAGTCCCAAAAAAAGTATTTTTTTATGATTTATAATCTTTTGATTTTTGCAACAAGATGATGTAATGAGTAATATTAAATCGCTCATAGAGATGAATTTTGCATACATAAGAGTGCAAACAGATGTATATTTCGAGCAGTTTTTAAATAGTTGAAAGTATTACTTTTTGTGATTGCATACTTTTATTGGCACCTAATGTAGCCTGAGATAAAATAACGTAAGGCGAGTAAAACGAAATTTCACAACTAAATGCGTAAGTTCAAGAGAGAAATATGTGAGTGAATAAGTAGCAGGAAAAGTTAGGTTAAAATCGCTGACTAGAGACTGATGATGCACATTTTTTAATGCGACTTCAGCATTTCGAACTTAGTGATCAACTTAATTTTAATTTGATTGCCATTTTGTCAAAGCAGGGCGGAGGATTCGTAATATTAGGTTCAATTACAATACTAAGGGTATTTGAAATTAAAGCTTTTGAAACATTTCCTACCCTCAGCTAAGACCACCGAAACTTATTTTGAAGCCTTTTATTGCCTGCTTTAGGACATAATTTCTTTGGTTTTATTTTTTAGGTCGTTGGAAAAAAAGAAATCATATTATTTGCTCCCAAATACACGCCTGCTTTGTATCCAAATGAAGGACTCATGTGTAATACGAGTAGAATTGATATTGGTTCGTGCAATGTTTCTTTACAAGGTACGTGATACCTTTAATGAAGATATCATTTTTTGTAGCATGTAATTTTTTATCTCAAATCTGTCTGACACTGTATTTGAATTATAATATGATTCAAAATATTTTATTTAATTATACTCTTAAGAGCTGAATGTATTTAATGGTTGCAGTTTGAAATGGGCCCTAAAAGTGCCCAATATTTAAATAGAGGCATTTTTTATTGCTATTGGTATATGGAAAGGAAAAGCAAAAAGAGAAATAAGATTCAGTTCACAACGAATTAATATTAATTGTGACAATTGACATCCACATTTAAATGTGGAAATTCATCAAATTTGAAATACAAATTACTAACATCGTCAGCTCATACAGCTGGGCTTCTACGGCTCGATACAATATATGATTCGTATATAAGGCAGAGATAGCGAATGTCTAATAACAGTTTTACAATATATAATAAAATATGTGGAATGATATATCTAAATAAGCTTCCCATTGAAAGCAAACTTTATGAGACTTTAAGTTGAAAGGAAATAAATGTGATTAAGTTTGATGAGGCGCATTTGTGCAAGGTTTATTTTTTATTTTTATAGAATTTATTGCTATGTACCAAATGTGTTCCATGAAATAAATATACCAGAAAAAATAATTATGTTTTTGGTTTTTCTATAACTTAATGATCCATACTCTTTCTGCCCTTAAGAATTTCTTAGCAAAGAAATGATAAATTGCTAAAATTACTTAATACTTACCTATAAATTTAAGCGTAGTGCATGTTAATTGCTGAATACTGATTGCGTATCAGACTAATGGCTTTTGTTCAAATAAGATATAACATAAAACATCATATTTTTTATCGTTGTCATCATCCATCTTCAGATTTTCCTCTATATAATGTTAAAATTCCACGTTTCCATTTCGTGTTGAATGCTGGTCAAGCCCTATATATACCCCCTCTGTGGTGGCACTACATAAGGTACATTTTTGTTTCCATTTTTTGCATCATCATAATTTAGATAATCCGTATACTTCAATTAATTTGTGAATCCAAGGATTTTCATACTTTTCATTTTTATGGTATTTTACTATTCATGCGTAAGTATGAAAGTATTGAATCTGGCAATAAATGCATATTTAAATCTTGGAACTTGGTAATAACATTACATGATTGGTAATTCGAGTTGTTTTTATGAATATCATTTAATTGTTTCATTTAACTTTGACGTTCTACACAATAAAAAATTAAGCTCGACTCGATGTTATAATTATTAGTTTAAGGAAAGGAAAAGCACAAACAAAAGAATAAGATTCGGTTGACAACAAAGTAATGTTAATCATAAAAATTGACATCCTCATTTAGTGTGGCAAGTCATCAAATTCGAAATTCAAAAAGTTTATCTTGCCATTATCGATTTGATTTCTTCCATTCAATATGTACATGATTCCTCTATATGGCATATATAGCGAATGTCCAATACTCCCACTCACTGATATGCCCAGTTAAGTTCGAGATATTTTGTTTAAAGTAATAATCTCTGCAACCACTTTCTGAGATAAAGTTATTATTTGTCCAATCTTCGATCATAAAAATAAGATGGGTATTTCTCGAGCTGATACTTTCGCAAATACATACGTGAGCTGCTGATCCAATGAAATATGTTGAATTTATACATTTGTAAAATGATTTTTATCGAAATATGGTTTGTTCCTTAATGACTAATGGGATTATATGCCAATTCAACTGCTTTATTGCTAGCTTCGTATATAATTATTGGTTGGCTTTGTATAAAATGTATGTTCCTAAAAAGCAATCGGAAGTATACGGCTTCAGACTCAGCTCCACATAAAGGCATATGTTCGGCTTAAGATGTAGATTTCGCTGCCTAGCTAGAGAACAGAAATAATCAACCATCCTCATAAAACTTGGTTCTTTTTAGTAAGATTTGTCAGCCTGGCTTCAAAGTATACTTTATGTTTTTGTGTTCCAGCAATTAGCTAGCTCACAGTTTAGCATATTGTCCAGCCTCTCTAGTTCAATATTCAAGATGCAAATGATATATATATACATAAACATTGCAGTGATAAAAGTATTTACTTAATAATAGAGAAATTATCAGTGCTCGGTCATGTAACACCCTAGTTAGAAAAATTCTTTTCTCAATTAACATTATTTTGTGCCTTTATTTACTTGAAAAAATTGATAAAAATAGAAAAACGTTAAAACTTTAAGAAAATGTATTAATTGTATAACAACATTTAATCAAAATTTTTCGAAAAAATCAATGTAGCTTGCACTAGAATAGAAAATTCGTTTTCAAAAATGGTATTCATGTTAATATTTGAAGTAAATTGTAGATGACATCTTCAAAAATGATACTTGCTCATTAAAAACGATTTTAACCCCTCACAAGTAGTTGCCAAACTCTGAGGCTTTCATTATATTTGTTTTCAGCCCATACGATTAAGTATAATAATTTTAAAATTAATTCTTAAAAGATAGCAAAAAATATATCATGGAAATATTTATGGCTCATTATTAATGGTATAAAATGTAGTGATTTTTATTTTAAATTTAAATTTTTGCAGATCTCTTGAGCCAAGTTTTAGCATCAGTTTTTGGTGGGGAAAGCATAGAAAATATCTTGATGAAAACATCGATGGAAATTACGATACATGATATATCTCCAGGTTTAAAATGTACATTTTGTAATGATATTTTCGACACTGTAAGTTCACTAAGTAAATTAGATCATTAGCTAATTACGCCTTTAAAACTATAAAAAATTGTCAAATTGTCCAGCTCCTCCATCAACGTAATTTGAGCTATTCATTATCACTTTGAAAATTCTGAAACTATTATATTTTATCTTTGTGTAATAAATTGTTACTTCTGAGGCATTTGCAAAAAATGTTTATTGGCCCATGGTCTTGAATGCATACCCATAAACAAAAATGCACCAATCAATTCTTGAAAATTTGTAAGATATTCCTTTTTATACTTCTTTCTACTTAAGTACCAAAGAAAATATTAAATATCTGCATCTTTTAATATTCCTGATGCTTTTGCTTCAAAGTGTGCATACATATCTTTTGAAATTATTTTTGTCAACATAATCTAGAAGCCATTGAGATTGTTTATGACTTTTTTACAGTATATATTTACAGTATTCAGATGACATTCAAATTGTGATCGAATGGAGGAATGTAGTTTCAATGTCTATATGGAATATGAATGTTATTACTTGAAATGTTCTCCTGGAATAGACTACATAGAAAAATTAAAAGAAAAAATAACGGAGTAATAAAATGATCATGACATGAGAAATCAAGAAAAGGATGTAATGAAACTGTGCATTTTGCACCCTTTTACATGAACTTGCTAGACACAAATTTGTTTACAACAATTATTTCTTAAGGGAATTACTCATTCAAGAGTTATTCCATTATTTAGCTGCATCATTTTGTGACTCTCCGGATATACTGGCATTAAGATTTTATGTTGGGTTGCTCAATATTACTTATTCACTCACAGCTACGCAAAGTATGTCCGCATGATGTTACTACCTTTCTGTAATTTTTGTCTTTCTTATTGCTAACTTGTCCTGTGTATTCCTAACAGAACTTTAAAAGATGACAGCACTAGAAATCACAGTGAAATATCATATTGCAGCTAAACTAAAAATTGTGGATAAAAAAGTAAAACGATTAGAATCCCTAACAAGTTAACAATCACAATCGAGAAATCCATAAATGAGTAGAAAAATATAATTCAAAACCCAGTAAAAAGTTGACTGAATATTAGCTAACTGGTACTTAAATAAAGTAAGCTTTATTATTATTTCACAGTTAGCAACATATTCTCAAGTGCAGTGATATTTGGCATACATCTATCATGGTATCAGAATAACCAGCCAATTTGTGATAGTGGTATATGGTTCTAAAGCATTCGTTGGAAAAACAATTTCTCATACACATTCCAACAGCATGAAATCAGCTTCAGTAAGGAGATTTGCTGATCTTGATAAGAGCTTCGAATTTCATCATGTTGTTACTCTTGCTCAAAATAAAAGCATTCTTCCATGTGGGTTTTGATAAATATTTATAGCTAGCAAAACCCAAAAATTCAATAAATTTCTGGTTGCTGGGAAAATTGTTTCAATTACCCACTTACACAATATGCAAAAAAATAGCTTTCACAATGCACCAAAATCAATTTTTTATCATATTTCTATTTGTTGCTTATATTTGCTCAATCAACTTAACAAAGAACTTGTCCACTTCCATTACTGCACATATTAGAGAAGAATATTGAAACTGCATTCATTTTTAGTATTTCTAAAGATAATAATGTAGAATATATCTAAACTCTTTCTAGATATATGTCAAAAGAAGAATTTTCAATTCATTTTACTAATGTAGTTGTATCACAAAGGCAATTGCACACACCTCTGCATATATACTTCCAAAAATCATACAAAGCAAAATCTTAATGATTTGAGTATCAACATTTGTTGCTGAGGAATTATATTATTACTATGCATAGGTGATGATACATTAACTGGCAGAACTAGGCTTGAAGCCTACAAATCAAAGAACATACAAAGCTATTTAATATGCCTCAAGCCCACAGATTTAGGACATATCTTATAATCGAAGTGCAATGAATTGAGAACTGTATCAATATCTATCAACAAAAAGATAGGCTCTTCTTGCTTGATATAATGAAAACTTTAAAATTCCTTGATATATCTATTGCTAAAAGGGGTATCAATGTCATCTCATAAGCACTTTTATAATATTTATGTTTAACTATACTAAAATTTGCCACTTATATTTTTATTCCATTAAATCTTTGGCCTTTCTAAAAAATTTTCTAAGTTCAACAACATTACTGGTTTTATCATACAATAATTCATATGATGGCTAGAAATACATTAACTTTTTCTTGCAGCATTTCTAGTTTGTCTACAGTCATTAAAATTTGCATTGTTAAGTTTAAAATTGAGTAAGGTTGGCATGAGCAAAAGTTATATATTTTCTACATTCTAATATAAGATAATGTTGCAAAAAGGTTGAGTTGCATCCTTTCAAGAGAAAACCAGCAGGCACATGTCAAATTCAATCATGTTCTTTTGCAGACTAAATCTAAGAAAGTTATATCTAACCTGAATGATATTTCCAGTATTCTGTTGCTTCAAAGTATTGGAATAATAAATTCATTATTGTTTGCCTATAAACTATGCAATGATATTACTTATATGTGTGAGATCTATATCAAAAAAACTGTGTGATTCAATTTGTGATGCATTCAAATAAAACAACTTGTCCTCATATAGTTCATATTATCATCACATTTTAAAACTGTTGTTTTTTCACTTTTTCTCTATCTTGAGTTATCAGATATGCATTTTTGAGCATAATAAAAATTTGCTGTTCTCAAGTTTCCTCTGGCCAACTATACAGCTTTAGTAAAACTTTGTATGAGATAGATACATTATGTCAAATGCAGATATAACATAGTTGATTTCAATTTGTTCATATTCTGATCTAAAATTAAAGAAAGTAAGAAAAATTCAACATATGACTAATGTTCCTTACTTTGAGTTACAATATATCCCTATAAGGGTAATAAAGATTGAGTAAGTGTTAGGAATCAATATATTAAAGACTATGCATATAACCAATAACAAACATCACCAGAAACCCAAAAAAGACACAAAG
>JAULBW010068079.1:0-35487 GCA_032358265.1 Vaucheria bursata
ACAATTCTGATTTGAGGAGAGTCACTTTGGTAGAAGTTCAAGGAGAGTCATAAGTAGAAGTTCAAGGAGAGTCATAAGTAGAAGTTCAAGGAGAGTCATACATCAGCCTACATATATTTTGTTGTGTTGATGGAATGTTCTTACTTCTATCAGCACAAATATTTGAATGCGACATATATATACCAACTATTGTCCGTTTCTTTTTGTGGTTTAACTACGGCATTCCTAATAAGAGCTTAAATGTACTGTGGGCTTGAATTGGCAAATGTCAAAAACCTTTATCTGACAATTTTTTAAGTTGGATTTGCTCATGTTTTTTTGGTATTGGCATACATCCGTGTATCAGATACTTATGAATTAGAAACCAAGAGAGTACACAACAACATATTTCTTGTAAGGTTGTTGAACATTCTGGGGTACCCCCATTTTCCTTGCATCTATATTCAGTTCCATTGGAAATAAAAGAAACTTATCAGAATGAAAATCAAATTGATAGTGATTGCCTTGAAATGCTATGATTAACACTTTCTATTGAACAAAAGACTGTTATATGTAGCAATTATTTTTGTGGTGCATCTGGTAGTACCAATGACCAACCTAACTGACAAATGAAATCTGTCCAAAAAAAATATGATATGTTTTAAATCATGCAGTATTGTTTATTAGCAGCCAAGAAAAAACTAGAAGTAGCAGGTTGTAGGTTTTCAAAGAAATTATTTTCAAACAAAATAAAAGATTAGATGATATTGACAGTTTCCAAAACTTTTGCAAGTTTTCTGGTATTTGGAATAATAGCAACTAAAATACTATGTTCCTTAATTACTAAAGAGTCTGTAGTATGTACTGTCCTGATAAATGCAAAGTAAATAATATTGAATATGGTTTTCAGTTGTTGATTGAATAAATTCAAGTTGTTGATAAATACTAATGGATTCTAAAATATTAAAATGCATGCATTATTTGATTTATCTGTAGGCTTGAATCAAGATAATAAAAAAGTAATACTTATGAACTGTTAATTTGCTCCAAGTTAGTAAAAATTCATTTAGGTGCAGCTGTCCTCAAATAAACATTATTAAGCAATTTCATATAAATTATAATTCAACACATTCATCAAAGAGTACAATTTTATACAATTTTACATTGGTCATTAATTGCTCATATTACACAAATACTTGAAAAAAAAAAATTGGTGTTTTGAGGAATGAAAAAATTTCATCATAATTTTCTATTTTAAGAGGCCAACTGCTAAAAATAATAAATACATATATATATATATATATCAGTTATAAAGATAAGCTCCATGCTGCCCTCTTGAAGAACTTCAGTCTTTTATAACCAATTTTTCAATTTTTCAGCTGTGAAGAATATCAAAATACTGCTTGCAGAAATGAAATTGTCTTTGATACATTTGTGTTAGGATCGCATCAGTAATTGCTATACATGTGCATATTTTGCTGGTACAACTGGGCCATTCTTATTGGGCAGTTTTTATTCTATGTGTAGATTAGGTTTTTAAATTTTGGTTGTTCCAAATCAAGGGGGAACGTTATTTTGCTCACTCATTTATCTATCTCAAAAAATATCTATTGTGCTCTTAGACTTTGAAACAGCTCCGTACATAATATATTGTTGTATTTTGGTATTTGTTCCTTGTTTATTTCGATTTTATTCCGAGTCTTGAAAGTTGCTCCTGATTGCCTTGAACCCCATTCAAGAACGTTCCTGACAATTTGGATCCAAAATACCCTTTCCATATTCATTATCTCATAGAACAGAGGTTAATCTAAGAGCCAGCATAACTGATAGCGCATGCACAGGGAAGCATAAGTGTCACTGTGATAGTCTTAGATGTGTGTAGCTACTTGTCTCCCAACTGCAACCTAAATAAATAAAAATTCAAATTTAGTATGAACGCAGTTTTTTGCAATGTTCATATCCCATAATATGTACATCACTTGTGAAAGATCAACCCATAGAGTTCAAAAGTAAACTGGAAAACATCATTTGCATAGTATGTGGCACCAATACAGTTTGATTTCATGCAACATAGAAAATTGATACAATTATGACAAACTAAATAGGCACCAAAAATAGTACTAGTCTAAACACTGTTATATGACCATATCAATGCATATTTTCTAGATATATATGAAAATTTTAGGTTTCAACAAATGTACATCTTTTGTGTAATAATTGAAATGGCTTGAAATATATTTTTAGACTGTATTTTGAATACATATAAGTCATTATTAGACTTGAATTTTTCCTCATGATGACATCTTAAAGATGTTAGAGTTGATAGGAATGAAATGAAAAATCAAAGCAAAAGCTTAAGCTTGTATATGGGCAATCCTTGTTAAAAAATTTCAAAACTTTCCATTGCAGTTTACGTTTAATAACTTATAGTTTTTTGTAAGTACTCATTTGTTTTAATATAATCAGCAACAATGAAGATGCATTCTTTTTAATTAGTTTTAAACTGAGTCAAACTTTAATTAATGTTAATAGTGCAATTTTGACTTGATTCGAATATCATTGATTTTGGCAACTGACTTAATATTGTCTGGATTTCTACTGGTATTGATACTATTCATACTCTAGATAGTAGACTGTGACCTGTTACCTGTTGCTCATCTACATGTTTTTTCAAATCATACTGTACAATTAATGTTAGCAGTTCATCTTTCTATGGCTTAGAATAGTCATGTCTACAATTTGAATTTTGTCACTTCATTACAATTTCAATCAGCAACAAAGATAGATTCTGATATGACTTGTAAGTGTCAGCAGAATGAATTGGAGATTTGGTGCATCTTCAATGTATCCAAACTTCTGACTCTACTTTGAGTTTCTTTACTCTTTGCTTTTCCTAAACCACCTTCATGATATGCCTTCTCTTTGATGTAGCATTCTAGGCACTTAATTAGCTTGAGACTTTTCTTTCCTTTACATTATTTGGTAATATACATATATATACTATCTATACTTGTTTCTCTTTCTTTGTTTTGCCTTATGCTGTGATTTATATCACTACAAGTTGTGTACCTTGTACCTCACTGTTTTTCTTCTCAAATATGCTTTCTGCAGTCACAACTGTACAACTTACGATGCAATGTTAAAGTTTTCAAGGCAATGTTCAATTGCAGCACTGAAAATTCAGAAATTACTATTACCAACTTCCTCATATCCTGATCACCTGTTAAGGTGCAAGCTAGAATTATTTCCTCTTGTTTGTTAATACATATGCTAGACAGTTTAGTTCTGTCCATTCAAGGTTGACATTATCACTTCCTGAAACTCCCAAAAAGAAAGAATTCATAATACATTACATTTATTGATATTTTTACAATATCTCAAGTACTCAGATGCTTCTAGTTACTTTGCAATAAGCAACCTCAATATTGCCAATTCTACCTTTAAATATTATAAATATTATACATTCAGAACTATTTACATTTGTGGTGATTTTAAATTTCAAACAAAATGCTACAGAAAGTTGGGATTATTCAATCTAGAAATAGTGTAGTCTCACAAAATTTTGAAATAAGTACAACAAAAAATACATTTATAATTTATGTACATCTCCCAAAACTCTCGGATCAAAATTCTCATTTGTTTGTATACATTAGGAATGCAATAGTAAAACACAAAAAGAAACGGACAAGAACTAGTATAGATATGTCGCATTCAATAATTTGCGTTGATAGAAGTGAGAACATTCCATCAACACAACAAAATACATGTAAGCTGATACCAAAATGTATGACTCTCCTTGAACTTCTACTTATGTGACTCTCCTTAAACTTCTACCAATGTGACTCTCCTCAAATCAGAATTGTACAAATCCTCTTGAATCGTATAGTTGCACAAATCTTTCTGAATTGTACCGCAGCTACAAACAGAATTAGTACCTTAGGAAGTTAATTCCTAACAATATACAAATAAATGCTTTAAGGCACATCAGATGTACTGCAGCTGGTGCAATAAGAGCTTTCTAATTAATTTGAAAAATGTAAATGTAGCACCTTTCACTAAAATCGTACATTAATTGCCAGAGATGATTGCAATTTGGAGTCAATGCAAACTGATCCTTGGTTGAGTTTCTTTTAGTCTATTCAATCAAAATGTCATGGACAGAACTTGGCGGGCCAACGAGCTGAGATGAAATTTTGCTGATACTTTGCCCTATGCTGGAATCCTTGTTGGAACCCTTGTTGGAACCCTTGCTGGAATCCTTTGCTGGAACCCTTTGCTGGAACCCTTTGCTGGAACCCTTGTTGGATAAGCAACTGAATTTGCTTTCTATAAATTTACCTCATTGATCAAACTATCATCACTACCAATGATTTCTTATTCAATCAAATCACTTTCGAATATTTGTGATAAAGAATGCACTATATTATTTATCTTGTCGTTAATTTTTGACTTCCACAAAATTAGTAGTATGAGCTATCTACAATCAGTGAATCATTCTACAATTTAAAATTACTAGTGCAACTCTAAAATGCCGAATATCCGTCATATTTGCCCGAGAAATTTCATTTAATTTCTTTTACATGAAAATGAGTCACAATAGATGGATTTGAGAGAAAGAAGTAATTTTTCTGATCATTGTGATTGGACCTGCCTTTTCTTAAAGTCAAAATTAACTAATGAATTGGAAAATATTTTTTCTATCCAAAATTTCATAACACCCCAACTCTTACTTCAAATAATCCTATTATTACAACAATCAACTAAACGTGAATTTGTCGATAACTTCAAGAGTAAAAGAACTAATAGTTATAGCATAACAGGAATTAAATATGGTAAGCATCTAAATAAGATGCATTATTTTGTTTCATGATTAATCTAAAAGTATTATTATTTTGATCATAGGCTGAATTTGTTTTTATCATTCTTGCTGGCGCCGGAACAATCGCTTTATCATCGGTTGTTTCAAATATTAAGGATAAAGATGATTCCAAGCACAAGGTCAAGCTAATTAAAAAATTGGTAACTTGCTATAGAATTCTAGGAAATGATGAATCCGAATTGGTGCTCCAGAATAACATGCATCATTCTCGTCAATATCGACGTCGCTTTTTCAATGCTAAACGTATTCACTTGAAGCTTAAAACCACATCTTCAAGCAATAATGAATACGTGAGTATTAATGGAGAAAAAAGCCTACAGATATTTACTGGGCAGCTATTGCCATCTGGAGCACATCGCGTTGGTGATAGAGAATCGTGCTCGGAACCCGGGTATTGCCCTATTTGTATTGATGATATTTGCACGCCATGTTCCGATAATGTTCTTGCCATGCTTGTATGTGGGCACGTTTTTCATCAAGAATGTGTTGTTGAACCTTGGCTTTTATCCGGAAAAACGACGTGTCCAGTTTGCAACCAAAACCTGGAATTTTTATACTTAAGCCAACAGACTAAGAAACGAGAAAATGATATGAGAGAGAAATCAGAAAAATTGAATAATAGAGAAAAAATTGCTAAGAAGTTCAGGATAGTATTTACTTCAAGTTAATGTAGGAATTGATACTTAATCTGCAATCATTGCTGAGCTACTCTTAGATTAATGTAGATCGAATGTATGTTTCAGTGTCAATAAAATTAATTCCATTTCTTGTTTCCTTCTGCACATTTTAATTGTCTGCAATAAAAAAGATTTACCTAAAAATTCAGCACTTCCTTAGAGCATTCTTGATTTTTTCTCTGGTGGCCCTGCTGATGATAGGTGCCACCCAATTTCAGTTGGCTAAGAGCTCATTAAAAAAGTAAAAATTTCTCTTTTGAATCAATTTTTTTTCCTGTTCAAATTTCGCACATTCATATTTTGTTAATGCAGGTGGCTCTAGTCATTAGCAAAGGCCACACCGGTGGCACCATTAGGGAAGGTCGTTGCTATTATTATATTCTTCTGCAACAAAATTTGTACAATTCTTTTACATTCTAATGTAATATAAACTGCTGCATTTCATTTCAATCTGAAAATCAAATTTCTTTAGCTGATGTATAAAAAATGGTTTCATGAAAAATGAATCGGTTAGCTCTAATAAATGATAATTCAAGAGCGCAAACATCGATTGTGATGATTTTTCAGCTCATAGTGAGTCCATTTGCTGAAATGTTAAATTTCTGGACAAATCTCGAAGAGTTGAAATGACTAAAATAATATTTTGGTCTATTCTATAAGTTTGCCAAAAACTCACAGGTGTACACTTCTTAAATTGAAGCTAAAATGCAAATTTTTTAAAATCTGCTGGAACTGATGGAGAAATGAAAAGAATTAATTGCCTCTAAATTACATTTGATCATAGCAAAACTTTTTATGAAAAAATACATTTGAAGCATGTTATGGAATGGCATCATTGCCATACGCACATTGTTAAAGGAAATGTTAAAAAAAATACATAAATTACAATCACAAAAATATAAAAATACTTAAAAAGTAAAATGCCGCTCCAAAATATCATTCACTTATTCTATTTGGTGTGCAACTATATTTTACCCTAAAAGTAAAAACCATATAATTTATATTGAAAGCAGAATAATGTGCCACGTGAACTAATTTTACTAATTGCTGGAATTTTTATATCATAATTTCTTCGTTTTGAAATGCAATAAAATGAATGAAATTAAGAGGTTCATTAAAAGGTTCATTAAGTTTATCTACTGGTATATAATAATAGCATTTGCCTTGATCATTTCAGGTATATATGTGGATGTAAACAGTAATAATTGTATCATGATCTAAATTTTATGCAATCATCGTAAAATTTTTCTAGTGCCACATATTCCTTAATTTAGCTTGTAATCTTGCCTGTAGGGCCGCTACATATCCTTTACAAGAAAACCGCACCACTAGGTTTCAATAAAATAATTATGAATCTTCATTGTATCTTAATAAGTTCAGTACGAAGCTAATCTTATGTGAAATATAAATAACTTGAATACTTATAAATAATACAAATGATATATGCATATTCTTAAGATATCTTATTTAGTAGCTCATCATATAATAAAAAACCTTCCAGTACTGAACTTTGAATTTTGGAAGCTTGTTAATTTCTACATTATTGTGCCATTAAAGGTACATATTCAACAATGAAATATAATTTAATGATGTAAAAGAGTATTATCAGGCAATGAATTTCCAATTAAAGAGTATATTTAAGGCATAGTATCTTAATATGCTCTATTTAATAATATTAATAAATTTATATTACTGTGAAATTCCTTAATCAACGAGCAATGTATCATGAAATATATCAAGAAATCTTTTGAACTTTCAGAATTCCGTTCGATTCGTGATTCAAATTAAAGCGAATCTTGAATGAATCATTAGATTTGAATCACTAAAATCTTGGACTAATGTATATTTTAAGATCAATTAATCATGACTTTGTTGATGCAGCATGTCTATGTTTATGTCATTGTTTGGTCTATATTATATCATAATAAAGCAATCTCCTTCATTATGGTTAGGTAAAAAATGAAAGTTTTGAAAAGACATATTGAAAAAGATGGCTGCGGGTACATTAAAATGAAAGCGGAGGAATCGGAGGACATGTGGCATGCATATAATCTGATTTCCATAGGAGATTATGTACGAACCACTACAATTCGGAAGGTAGATTAATGTACTGCTTGAATATCTCGCCGATGTGCTTGCTACCGATCATTCTCTTTTTGTTGTCGATTAGGTTGTTAATGAAAGCGCTACTGGGTCGACTACGAGCAGAAGAGTGCGGCTCAACTTAAAAATTGCTGTGGAGCGAACAGATTTTGATTCGGAAGGATGCATTCTCCGTCTAAGTGGAAGAAATATCGAAGAAAATACTCATGTAAAAAAGGGAGCATATCACACCTTGGACTTGGATCTCAATAACGATTTCAGTATCGAGAAACAGAACTGGGATATAATACATCTAGATCGGATAGAGGAAGCGTCAAACCCAGTGAAGAAAGCAGACGTCGCTGCAGTTGTAATGACAGCTGGTTTGGCTCACATTTGCTTAATTACCAGCCACTTAACAATAACCCGTGCTCGTATTGAAATGAATATTCCTCGGAAACGTGCAGGCAGCAGTGATCACTCAAAAGCTATGCGACGCTTTTACGAAGCGGTATATCGCGCAATATTAGAAAAGATTGACTTCACTGTTATCAAATGCGTTCTCCTAGGCAGCCCAGGTTTCGTCAAAGACGATTATTTTGAATATCAGTCTATCGAAGCTATAAGGCGTGAAGATAAGCCATTCATTGAAAATAAGAGCAAATTTATTTTATGCAATTGCAGCAGTGGTCACAAAAATGCTGTAGAGGAATTACTTTCTCAGCCTGCGGTACTTGCAAAACTAGCTGATACGAAGGCAGCAGCTGAAGTTAAAATTCTTCAAGATTTCTTCAATATGCTAAAATCTGATTCGGATCGTGCATTCTATGGATATAATCACGTATTTCGAGCTTGTTCCGACAGTGCAATCGATAGTCTCCTTGTAAGTGATAGCTTATTTCGATCACGTGATTTAGCAACAAGACGAAAGTACGTAAATTTGGTCGAAAAATCACGCGAAATAGGAGCTCATATATTTGTGTTCAGTAGTATGCATGTTACAGGAGAACAGTTAGAAAAGTTAAGTGGAATTGCAGCGCTATTAAGATTTCCGCTTCCGGATGTTGAAGTTGAATCTGATGAGGAGTCTCAGGGCTCTGTTCATTTAAATGAGGAAGAGGACTTATCCAGTAAAGTATCGGCAATAGATTTTGGTTTCTAATGTGACATTAATTACAACATTTTATTTCTTGTGATGCTAGTAACTTGTGCTTCAAGTTTTAATTGCTCTCCAGTGATGAGACAAAAGCTGGTTTTATGCGCAAAAATTTAATAATCAATCTAATTGATTTTTTTGTTCTCTTTTTGTTTGGTTTCATAGTGAATTTTATTAACGTAATTTAGTACACTGATGTAATGAATCCGTCGAGATCACCTAATTGCATTTTTATATTGGAAATTTGTTAATTCTGAAAATAAAAATTCGAACATGGCATTCTATTGCTCTTTCATTTTAAGGTTAAAAGTAGTAATTCATTAATAGAAAATTTGTTATATCAGGCTTTATAACACCATTGTGTCATATTTTACTTGGGTGTGTAGGATAATATTATATATTGCATTGAAGTGATTTCCAGATAGCTGTTAATCAGGCATATAATCACTGTTATAGATGTAGATAACTGAAATCCTTAGAAACGGCTTCTAAAGTCCATGGTACAAAGAAGTATGATATGTTGAAAGAGTCTAAACATTTCAATGGCGATGCAGGTCAAGAATCCTTGGTGTGTAGCGTAATATCTGTGATTTCATATTAAACTTTTCCATTATATTGGTAGAGCGTCAATTTTGACTATCCGGTGTCAACGCATATAATAAAACTGCACTAAAGATAGTTGGCACTTTCTAAAAAGCATTTTCTCAGCCTTTGAAATACCAATGTTACAACAATGTTTATCAATAGAGGCAGATGTAGTGACTATGGGTGAATTGAATTGTTTTATAGAGCTAAATTTCATGATAATATAACATTCATCAACATAATCAGCAAAATAATTGTCATAAACAAAATGAAAATTTATACATGCCTGTTTTCTAATAATATTATATTAAGTCATAATGCTACACAATGTTATAAGAGCTTCTATTTGAAGTAATCCCATTGCTAGCAATACAATTTCGATTCATTCTCTGACGATCGAACCAGAACTCCTGAGTTTTGGTGACTACACCCAGTTCGAAAACAACCAATACAAACCCAGTCACAAGTGCCCAAAGCCAGCTGACAAACATGAACCACAAAGGAATTCCTTGGACAATATCAAACCAATCAGCAAGTACACCAGGATACAGGAACAATGCAGAATCTAATGTAAAGAGAAAGACCACTGTGAATACTAACATATGATTGGTCAACGTTTGCCCTCGAAATCCACCATAACTATGACTTAAAGCAATTGCCGATGTCAAATACATGAAATTTGAACTTAAGAATAATATAGTTCTTTCTTGACTTGAGCTGTCGTTCGCGCCCTCAATTGAAGTAAGTGGAATATACCATGGTTGAATCGTAAGAAAAAAAAACTGCGCTAGTTGACTAAAACATAAAATCACACAATGACCAACCAAAGCCAATATAAAATTCCAACTGATAAGCTTCGTATACGGCAAACCAGGTTTTAGTGTTTTTGGCGCATCCGTGAAATTTAAGGCTACTATCAACGGTAGCGTGTTCACTAAATCTCCCATCAAAAATTGTCCCCCAGAAAAAGTCGACAAATGTATATACAGAATACACGTGGCAAAAAACTGAGTGATACCATATTGGAACATATACCGGAATGACACCATCGATGTAGCTAACGCTGCTCTACCCTCTCGAAGCAATAATGGGACTGCTGTTATATTAGATATTCGAGTGCTAAATGGTGCTGCTATTGATGGCGTTGTTAGCATTTCTGAATGTTCTAAAGGATCCATTTCATGACCAGCTATACTTAACCCTGCATCAGCTGTCTTAAGAGCAAAAGAATCATTGGCACCATCACCAACCATACAAACGACATGTCCCAAGTTTTGAAGGCATTTTACGACGAGCTGTTTTTCTCTAGGCGCTACACGGGCATACACGTGCGTGTATTTCATCACCTGAACTAATGGGGTAGCGTTTGACAACTTGAAGTTTGGATCATATGTATCTTTCGGCCAATCCTCTTTTCCTGTGACATAGGTAACTTTTTGTAAAATTTTCATTTATACATCGAAAAAGACAGTATTCTTAAAAAAGGACAAATATTATAAATTTTTCTTAAAATGAAAGCTTTTTTCATAGGATAAAAATGAGCCTTTTAAACTTGACACTGAATATTTTTCTAGTGCTAGCCAGTTCAACTGGGGGAAGATCAATTATAGATACGTACAAATGGTAAGTTTATTAAATATAGCTAGCAAGAAAGTAGCTATCAGGTCTGATGAATATCAATGGTAGCTCCAAACAAACAACTAGCTATAGCTTTACAGTCGATATTCAATAAATCAACAGTCTACTGAATGATATATTCTATTATTTGATTGCTTACCACTCCACCAAGTCCGTTTGCTGGTATTACATATTGAAGCCTCTTACCTAATATACTCAATTAACTGATGATTTTTGATATAACTGACTGTATCGGTTTATGATTTATCAACTCTACATAACAGTTAACTTTGGATATAGCAAACCTGTTGGTACCACCAAGTAAAGTTAATTTACTATATCCGAAATTCGTTTAATCTTAAAACTAGTTATGAAAAATTCGTTATATCCGAAGTTAACTGTATGAATGTAGACAGTCGGAATGACCATGCTAAAAGTGACCACTTTTGATGCATGTCAATTAATATCTTTGTTAAGCAAAACCATGCAAAATCAGTTAGATAAATCTGGGACTTCTATCGTTGTATGCTAGGATAAGGCTAGTTCAAGCGCAATGAAAAAAATGATGAAAAAGTAAGAAATCTGTAGATGCGAGTCTTCAAGAAACTAGTTCTGTCACTTTCAGAGAATCATTTCTCCTTTTGAATACATGTATCATATAATTTTTTCCTCGATGGAGAGTATTCAACCCATTTGCTTTGATCAAACAACAAAATTCAACTTCAACTGAAGATTTCGAGAAAAATATTCTTAGAACAATTTCATATCTTGTAGTCACTAGAATAATTCACAGGTCAAAAAAGTACCCAGTCATTTTAGCACACACCCGCACACACATATATATATACTGACCTTGGTTAAGCATCATATGCTCTTCATACAAAGCTGAAAATGCAGCTCCAGACAAAGCAATATTGAAATAATCCAGTGAAAAACTTCCTCCCGAGCCTTACAAATAAGTAATTATATCCAATGCGATAAAAATCAAGAAAAATTAAACTGCTATACGGTGCAGACAATAAACAAGGGCAAACTAACCTTATCCTAACAAGCATGCTCAAAATCAACCTAAATCGATTAAATTCGTATGATTCCGAGCACCATTAGCAAATTTATTACATTGTGAGTGTCTGTATTCGAATAATAATTAAATGGTTATAATAGGGGAAATTAGATTATCGCCCCTCGGTATTGCACTCGAATAGAATCGTATACAAATATTGCCATTAACTTTCAAAAACTGCTATACTCAAGGCAATTCGAATATAATGCCAATGCGTTATATTTGTGAAAGATGCTTAAGAGAAGAATTTATGGTACATAGAGACTTACGTAATGCTGCAGCTAAGCTCTTTGGCAAATCAGCATGCATGTCTACATTTCGGATTGTGGCATTGGTATTACTGCTGATTGTAACAGAACACGATGAAGCTCCATCAGTCTCACTCTCAGTATTCAAGTCAATATATATTGCTGGCTTTGCTATAAAAAACAAACAACCACACAGCAGAAAACTTCATCATAAGTGACCCTAATACATGGCAGTGGCTCTAATAATAATTATTAACTATTATAAAATATGCATACTTCGATCGTACATGAGTTCACGTATTTATGGAAAGTTGGTTAAAACCGATAGAAAAATAATTATTTGTAGATAAAATAAGGCAAACTCACTTTCTTGCCATAAATTGGAATTTTTATTTTGACGCGCAACAGATACAGCTGTTAACATGTTATCGCCAGTTATCATACATTGACGCAATCCTGCAAATCATGAATTTATGATATATATTAAAAGCAGAGTAAAAAGCATGTATAAACTTTGAGAATAATTTATATTAAAAACATTTGCTATAGTACTTCAATATCCTTTATTTTAAAAATAAAACTTAAATTTTGTTGCATATTTTTTTTCTAAATGCATTGCTCTGTATTACGCTTCCTTGGCTCATTCCTCCATTGAAGCAACATCCGATTTTGTTTTTAAAATATTTTATTAATGCATTTATATGATTTTCTCGTGAAGTAGAAATCATTTCATATTTATCAAAACAAAATATACATAAATAATATAAATTTTGTGAATTTATGTAAAAATCGATGAAAAAATTTGTCAAAATTATTTACGTAGGCAGTGAATGTATAGAATAGACCACTAAAAAAAGGAGTATCCGAAGAAAAAATAAATACATCATTGAAAAAAGATTTGAAAAGGCAAACTGTATTATAAATACATAACTTTTCTGCTCGTAACAAGTTCATTCGCATTTAAAATGGTAAATACTCCAAATAATTTTTGAAAGGTTCAAAGATTCAAAATCATCAAGTAGTCTGTTCTACACTTTTATCGAAAAATCTCACGAAATTTTATGTATTTGTATACCAACTGTATTGGAATCAATGCATGAACTGAATTGAAAGTTGGTTGACAGCATCGAAAATTGTCAAAATGAAAAAGAAGGCAATTTTATTCAAAGTTCGGATTAATGGGTCTTAATAATAAATAATTATTCACAAAGTTCAGGTCAGCTCAATTCAGTTCAGTTCACAAATCACAGTTTATTCAGACAAATATAAATATTTTGTCACCTGCAACTGTGACTTCTTGAAGCACTGCGCTGGTCTCATTTTTTAACTGTACAAAAAAACGTTAATTTATATAGTACATATGTATTCGTACATAACTTCCATAAGAGATGATCATTCTGTACAAATATAAATCATGTCAAATATTAACTATCATATATGTATATATAAATGAATCATGAATGTATTGAATCGTGAAGTGCACAAGCTGAACTGTATATTAAACTGTGAGTCAACACAAAAGAATCAATTTGAAATTTGAATTGAATGACTCGCCACTATAAATGCAGACTTTTAACTCCTTTTAAATATCACCTTCCTCTCTTGTATTCTTTCATAATAGAAAATACCATCATTATATTAAATATAATTTCTTCAGCTATATTACTTTTGTTCCATATTACACTAGTTTATACTACAGCTGACTGGTCTAGTATATAGAGCAGTATGCTAGCAATATAACATATTCGTATTTTGAACATGTCTATGAAAACTGTGCGCATCATCTATGCAATTTCTCTATATGAACATTCCAGAATCTTTAAATAACTAATAAAAAACAACATATAAAAGTAGCAACGTACTTGATTTCCCATAACCAGAAATCCAGCAAAGTCCATATCTTTAAGAGGATAAAATAAATCTTAAATATAGCGACAGCTTTTATATGTAGTCAATTTGTATATAAGAAAGGAAATAGTAATTAATTTATTTGAAATTTATGTTATAATTTACCAAAGAAATAATTGTATACATCTAAGTTACATATGCATGCATGCGCCTATGAATTATTGTTATATTATTATCATGAAGTGGAGGCAAACCAATGAGATACCAAGAAAAAAAGAAAGAACAATATCATCAGTAAAATAAGCCCACTGTTTTATGCAATACAATTTGATTAATATTGGCTTGAAGTGACTAAATCACCGATTTCATATAAAGGTCATCTTGACAGTTCAGTTTGTTATCCATATAGAATGTATCATTATATTTCGCCTATATGTGACTATAAATGTATGCACATAAATATAAAACTTCTCAATATGATTTGTCTAATGAAAAAGAACAGTTTTCAAAATTAGCACATCAAAAAGAACAACAAAGCGGACTGCTGATTTCAATGAATTATATTTGACAGTTCAACTCAGCAAAGCATTCATTCATCTTAACTTTTGAACTAATCATCAAATAAGATTTACAAGTCTATAAAGAGGAAAAAGAGCTGACTGAAGTCGATTTTATCTGTTCAAACTTTCTTCTCAAGTGTTACGATATTGCCAACTATGTCAAATTTTTATACTTCTTCATATTAAAGTAGACTAGTATAGTATACAATCCAGTAAGCTAGCCACTAGCTTAATATACAGTTAAAGTATAACTTTCTAGAGTAATGTTGAAGCTGAAGTATATTTGTGCACTTCAATAAAAATATCACTGTGTCATTCTCCTTTCTATTTTGAGGAATCCGCATCTCTACGCTGTATCGCCAACTAATCATAATTGAGCATATAGGCATTTATTCTTCAAAAATTACACTTGATATATTGAAAGAAGAGAATAAGTTTTTCAAATTGAGTGAAGATTTTGAAATATCAAATAATACCGTGCGGTCGAGTGTACATGTAAAAGGCAATTATTTTAAACTCTTTTAACTTCATAGAAATTATTCTAAAATTTGGCCTTTCAACAAAAATGAAATTATAATGAGCTGAAAATTCATCAATGAATGTTTTTGCCATTCAAATCCTCTATTATTTCGAAAAAAACAGACCTGATTCAAAATGGCTTTGTGGTATGTTCATTGCTGTAGTTGTATCAACTCCTTCTATAGTCTTTGTTGCACATGCCAAAATTCGGTATCCCTCTCCAGTCATATCATCCAACCTATCAAAAACAATTGCAAATATTATATAATAGTTCGGGAACTCAAAATCTGACTATATAACTGCCCCCCCCACCTCTTATCTAAAAAATATGTTTACTTGTCAAATGAAAAAAATCAATTATTAATTGCTGAAAAACTGTCATGAAATCACAATCTGCCTAAATTACTACGTAAAAATATAAAAAAGAATGATTTTCGATTTATCAAATGAAAAAAGGATAATTTAATAAGTAATCAAACCGAATAAAACAATCACGGCAAACAATTTTTATCTGCTGATGTTAGAGTTTCAGTTAAAATCAGAGGAATGGAAAATTTTGAATTACCTTGATTTGAATCCAAGGGGTAGGGTACGGGGGTTACATACCCTAAACACCCCCTCGGGGGCCCCTTTAGTTGCTAACAACAAATCCGGTACCTCTTTATCAGATTTATGGTGACTTCGTGGATATAGAGGCATTGTCAGAACAGACATCAATCTATGAACATACAAAAACAATGGGTCTATGTATATTAGTGAGGCTGTCTGATCTAGTATGTCCAGAAGTATACTAGTAGTTAAGGCATACGTACTGGGGCATATGATTTATTTTATTTGAACTGTCCAGAATGAACTATAAATGATTTGTATATTGAACTGTGGTAAATGGATCACTCTGTGTATTAATTTAACAGAAATTTTCTCTGCAAAAGAACTAATATTACTTTACTTTTTCATTTTCTCTGCATTATTTGATTCTCAGAACACATCAGCATAACTCACATGAGGAAGCCTACCTTTTTTCCCGAATATAGCACATGCCAAATTTCAAAGTTGGATAAAATATTGCTTACATTTATTATAAAAGAACCATATAAAACCATTTAAAACTCCCACATTGAATTCAAAGTTTGTATATTATAAGTTGAGTTGAGAATGAAGTCATGAAAAGATGCAGGGCAAATAAGTTTGAAATTTAGTATGCACTATACGCGGGGAAAACAAAAACTTACATCAACGATTTTACAAATTATGAAAAAATGTTGATACCCAATCACAACTCATACAGAAAAAAATATCATTCTTAGATTAAATATTTTCGAATTGTTCTTTCTTTTTAAAAAAAATTCTATACAAAAAAATGCCTATTATTTAAAAATATTTGCTTAAATTCTAATAAAATACTTTTTAATCATTTAAAGAAATGGACTTATAGATATAGAAAAAATTATTTTTGATTATTGAGCAATAATTAATTTTTCAAATTATTCTGCTAATATTACTGTGTACGTTATGCAATGAAAACAAAAAACAAAAGCAATTTCAGCATTTATATTATTGATACTGACCATTAAGCTCAATGCATATATCAACAATATTATGCTTTATTAAAGCACAGCCAGAGAAATTGTTTTTCAATATTGTTGTGGAACAATCTTAACTTGTATAACATTGAGTTGCGCATGAAAAATATTGCACTTTCTTCATTTAATATTCATATCAGTAACTTTGATATTTAAATAATACATATATGAAGACACACCTTGTATCAGCATCAAATGGAAATAGATGTATAACTGCAAGAGGATAGTGCTCCTGTACATATGCATACATCAAAAGAATAGCGATTAAGTTATTACATTAAACATAAAATAACATTAGCATCGTACTTGGGCCATAAATCTGTTCATTACTTATGACATTTCCATTAACCTAACAATCAAATCCAGATTCTTGACCTGATCTTTAATTTCGAATCTCGTCTGTAAATTTAATTTTATGCATTTTGGGCTACACATGTGGATATGATTCGTTTATTTGTTTGCATATCGCGAGAATAAAGCAAAAACTTGAATGCACGCATATTTATATGTGCAAATAGCACACTAAAAAGATGAATTTCATTTAAAAAATACGAAAACACTAAAAATTGCTCATCATCAACTAAACTCAGAGCATATCTACGCATACATACAGACATTACCTGAAGATCGTCTGCTTGCATTGGCACCAAGATCGATTGTACTGAAAGAGGGACAGAATTTGAAACTCCCGATGATTTTAGGACCGATTCGAATAAACTGGTACGCATGTTCTCTCGATGAGGTCTTTGAATTTGTTGCCAACCACTCGCTTTGAACATTTCTAAAATCATACATATATGCGTATGCCAATATCAGAACAATGAAAAAAATCAAATATTCATTATTTCTTTTTGCATTAAGCGTAAGCAATTACAATCTTACTGCTACATTTAACTTAATGGAGACCCTATTCAGGGCTCCTTGCATATTCCTCATACTATTTCTAAGTTGACTGATACAACAAAACCCTTGACAGAACTGAAGTACAACTATAATTCGTTGAATTGCCCAGATTTACTACAATTCAATAAATTATATTGCTCCACAAGTTGATTTAGATTTTAATCCGTTTCGAATGCTACCTGTACAAAATGTAGTACATAAATCAAATCCTCCCTGTACCACAGACTTATTAAATCATTGATTTTAAATAAAAACTATATACTCTTGGTGAGGGTACCAAATTATCTATAGCTATACTTCCCAACAATTTTTTGCGCAAAAAATTCTTTACATTACTTTGACTAATTTGTTACAAAATAGGATTTACGAGAAGTAGATTGACAATAACAATCTTGCTATATTAATGAGCAAACAACTTAAACATCTTCCCCTAAAACCTACAAAGGACCCCTTCCCTCTCTCGCTCCAAATCTAAAAATGACCTGAGGCAAATTCCTTACTTTTTTTACCTTGAATTTCGGCATTAAGTTTCTAAGTTATTTATTGGCTCTTATGTGTAGCTTTTTTGCCCTAGCTAGCTAAACAGGGAGGGGGACTAGGTATATCTTTGCAAAAGTGGGTGATCCACTAAAATGCTTCAGTACAGAGGTGCCAACAATTTGTTGCATAAAACATATTTTGAATTTTAATCTAGATATTTTAACGATAGAGTATGGATTAAAAGTATGCATGCGCAATACTGAAGATATTGTCCCAGAGTTACACCGGATAAAAGAAATTTCACTTATCTATTTATTACATCCTTTATTCCGTTATGAATAATCATAACGGGTAGACTCAAAAACAATTTACAGTTCATACCTAGCTCTAACGATTCGCCAACCAGTTCATTGGATGTCTCTAAAGGTTCAAGATTATGACAAGCCGCCATCACTTTAAGTAAACCTCCCCTTGCATCCTATAGATAAACATATATCTGGAAATTAGATTTTTTCAAGCACATAAATTAAACTTGAGATATTCAATTTTAACCAAATTTTTCTTAAAATGAATAAATGAAAAAGTCATATTGTGCCAAATTCAGTTTCAGATTATTTTGTATACAACAAATAAATTCGGTGGTCCCCACAAATTCATTTATAACCAAAGTTTAGTGAATACACATGCATCATACCTTTGTTAACCCCCAGTTATCTATGTTAGGCACGTTACCCGAATCTTGTAATGTGATGGCGCTACTGGGCATAACACCGACTAACGTATCTCCCTCCCTGGTTAAGGTCCCAGTTTTATCATAACAGATCGTATCAACATAACCAGCCGATACCACATGGTCCGGCGCTATACAAAATATGCCTTTTTTTGTTAACCTACCTAACGCTGCTGAAACACCAATGGTTAACGCTAACGGTAATGCTGCGGGCACCATAATCGTTATCATATCCAAACACCGAATAATGACCTCTGAAGCGGGTTCGCTTTGGGTAAAAGAGGCGTAAATCGCATACCATAATATAAAAACAATGACAATGACAAAAAGAACAGCCAAAAATGTCATACTATCTCTAGTCTGTTCATCGGCATGGCCAGTTTTAGTCTGGGGGTGCTTTATGGCCCTTATAAGCTTTCCTTTGGCCGTACTAGCTCCTGTTGCCACCACCATTGCCAATACTGTACCATCCTAAAAAGAAAAAGGATATAAAAATATTGTTCATGTTTCTTATACAAAAGAATTCGAAATTCAGCTTAAAAGTTGCTCCAGAACAATATTCAAAGAACAATTTCTATGGCTGTAATTTATCAAAAGCTACAAGCATGATATATACGTGCAGTCAACTTGTCAGTATCAATATGAACTAATATGTAAACTTATAATGAATGGCTAGCGCTATCTTTTACAAAAATATATATATGTGCCTGTGTAATTTTTATAAATTGGAGCAAATTCAAATTTGCAGTATTCTAATTTCATACAGCAGTAAATGCACGAATACTTACAAATATCGATGACTTGAATATCGCAATGAAACTAAAGGAAATTACCATCCTATCACTGAGCAATATCATAAATTCGAGAGGAGAGGAAACTATCAATTTATTTTGCAGGTGAGAAGCGTAGCAAATTTATTGCAGTTGCTAGTGAAATGTTAGATGTACTAAACTACGATATATTTTATGACTTTTGATCATACATTATTCATCTACAGATCCAGCCATGGAATGTTTCAATTTTGTAAAAAATTGCCTCGAATATATTAATAGAGATGAAGTGCTATCTTAACTATAAATGTAGCTATCACACAAATCAAACAGAGTGGAAATGGCAAGATTTTGAAAGCCTCTTACCCTTTAAAAATGAATGCATTCAAAACAGGTTGGATAGTGAATTACTGGTACAATGGCAAAAGAGATAAAAAAGTACTAATTATTTGAAATTAGCATGTAACTTGAGAAAATAAATTAAATTTGGACTTATATCGTATAGAAGAATTATTGTTAAAATCCTGTTTAATTCGATATTCTACACTTAAAATTGTAAAAATATTAATTTATTTATTTTTATGTTGCACCACACAAATATTGAGATTACTGAAACGAAAGAGCTTTATTGAAGCGCGAATATGATAATAACAAAATTTGCATCTTTTCTATTTTAACCCCAAATTTTATCCCAAACGAAAGGTCACGCTAAATCTTGCATATATTTATTTAAAATTAATAGTTTTCATGTATATTTCCATAGCTGCAACCTTTCATTTGGGACATAATTCCAGGGACAGCATAGACTTCTAAATATTTGAGCTATATAACCTGAGAACTGTATAAGTTCTGTACATGAACTGTTAAGCCAAATTATTCATACTTAAAATGTCAGTCATTTGAACTTAGAAAATACTAAGCAGACTGCATATCTGTTACATAATGCATCCAATTTTTGAGTTGTCTATAGCAATTTTCATGTTAAAAACTTACTTCAAAGATATTAGGATCGTCGCCAGAGCATATGATTGGCCAAATGGACTGCTTCATGGGATCATCGTAGCCAATAGGGGGATGTCCTGGAGATTTTGCTTGTAATACTAGTGTACCGCTCAAAATAACGTGCTTCGAATGTTTGTTACTGTCAAATTTAACACTCAAGGAGTTAACAGGATTGGTTAGCGGTAACGGATACTTAACAACTGGAGCTGATTCTCCAGTTAACATTGCCTATTCAGTTTCATGAAACGATTTAAAATAAAACTATAAATGAAATTGAAATGAAAAAGTGCCTTGTTTTTAATTAGAGGCAATAAATAAATTATATACTAAACACAGTAAATTTCGGATACGCGAAATCAGTTTGTGGCATCAAAATATCTGAAGTTAAGCTTGGCAAAATATGACTTTTTGTTTGTTCATTACAAGTGAAAATTCAATGAATCCAAAGTACACTGTACATATGAAAGTCTCGCCGCATATAATGGCAGTTTCACTTCCGATATTACTCCATTTCATACTAATTCAAATTTGATATTTTGTACTAAGTACTCGAACTGAATTTTCCATAAAGCTAAAGTAAATATTAAACATATATATATATATATATTAATATAATATTAGAATCTTTTACAATTTCATATTAGGACAATAAATTGGAAAAATTCCTATGAATTTATACTGAAGCATTATTCAAATATCCAAGGAAATTTTGATAAATAATAAATGTATGCAGGTATATTTGTATGAACGTATTTATGCGTGCCTTTGTGGATGTAACTACATGTTCAGTATTGGCTTTCTGAGTTTCTTTGCCCAAAATGACGTAACTTTTAAAATGTGATTAAGTATGTGCTGCATTTAAATAGTAACAAACATTTTTTCCACAGCAGTTCAATTGCAGTCCAATTATAACTCCCAGGTGTTATATTCAAATAGAATTATTTTTGAGCCTATTCACTTTTAAAAACTTCAAAATTCAAGGCAATTCAAATGTAACTCTAAGAGATTATATACGAAGCTTTATTAAGTCATATCCATACTAGTCTGTACGAATATAAAAAAATGTATGATTAAACTAAGCATGGTTAACGACATCTTTACAAAATTTATAATGCATTATTTGCTAGTACCTCGCTTACAACCAATTGCCCAGTAAGAAGCACAAAATCACATGCAGCATGATCTCCAGTTTTAATACGAATCACATCGCCAGGAGTGAGTTGTCCAGACATGAGTGACTCATATTCAATCCGAGTCGCTGAAGAAGTAGAAAATTCATTCAAGGGTTTTAGTATAGCTCGTTCTACTGGAACTTGTGTACCAGCAATTTTTTGCAGTGACTTTTGATTCGATTTTACCATAAATGCTTCCTACAGGTACAAAGTTTGAAGTAAAAAATTTTGAACTATGGGATTTGATTTGTATTTTTGCTTAATTTTTTTGGTAGTCGTGAGTTGATTACATTATGAGAGAGAAGATAAGAAAAACAAAGTCCGATTATAGATTGAAATGCACAATACTATTTGATATTCTTTTTGAACTTCTGGAATTGCATGCCAATGAAGTAATAGCTACTGTGTTGGGTTATATGCTATATTAGTCGGCGTCAATATAAATGGCTATAACTTAGCATAGCTTGCAATTTTTTTCGCAGTTTATAACCAACCGGACTTAATCTTTCGTTCATTATTTATATAATGCATTTTATAGATAAATGTTTTGCTTTACTTTGAACAATAAAGCGACTGCTAATCTACCAAAAAAATAGAGTAAACCCCCCACAACATTCTATAGCATTAATTTTACAACGAAATCGATAAGCAAAAAAACATGACAAAATTTCACTCGAAGAGTACTGTAAACTTAGGAAGTTAGACCTGACTTCGAATTACCAACTAAGATATTGTACTATGAGGAAACGCGAGAAAAAGATAGAGGAACAAAAAGGTAAGTTATCAATATGTGGCAAGTTATTATTGTATGGCATATCATTGCTCCATTTGAATACCACACAAATCGAATCACACAGTTTCTTAACACGGATTGCAAGTATAAATCACTCAGTACAGTTCGTAAATTTAAGGTAGTGAATAATATTTTCTGACACAATAATCTGATTTACGGGGAATTATTTTACCATAAATAATTGCTAGAGATTATCAATAAAATCAAGAAGACTATATTATTAAGAAAAAATGACATCATGCGATAGAAAAAATAACTCTATTCAAAATGGTTAGTAATGTTGTACTGAAATTTTAAACATATAATTATCGGAACCAATATGCTAGCAACAAAATTAAATGGATCATAGGGAATTCTTATTCAGATTTCAGATATGTCAGGTTTTGATTGAGCTCATTTCATAGATTGATTCCTTTAAAATTCTATAAACACTACTTCTGGTTAACTTTGCAGTGTGGGCACTTTGAATCGGTTACAGGTCAAAATCAATTCGTCCAAGTCAAAATTAAATGGATCAAAGTTACAATTCACGCTGCTTCATAAATCATACCATACTAATGCACTGCATGAGTATGATATTTTGATTTATACAAAGTGATTAAGATTTTCCACCGAAAATTTTTAACCCATACATATTGCAACATTTTTAATGAAATTCCGAATATGGACATCAGTAGGTCAAGTTAAGTATAATATTGTACACACTAACAAATAATTCCGTTAAGCTTTTATGCTGTAAGAATGTATGCTCTCCCCAGAGTCATTTATCAAAAGAAAGGTCACAGCTATGGAAAAATAAACAAAAAACTACTCTTTTCCAAAAAAGTAAACTCAAAAGTTAACATGATGTTTGGGACAAAATTCTGGAGTCAGGTTAGAAAAGATTTTGTAATGCAACAATTATTAACATAAGCATTTGTGAAATTTTAACATGAATTTGAACACAACTACTCAAACGTACCCTTTTCAATGGAGTAGACTGTATAACTTTCAATGCTGTCCACCAATTTTTAATCTAAATAGATATAATGATTTCTCTAACTGAGCTCCACATGTCAATTTTAAGTGAGCTGAATTATCCTAATTAGTGAAAAAATCATAAACCTAGCCAAAAGATGCGCATGCATTTCATGAACAGTGTTGGTCTCTAAATCTTGGACTAACTGTATTTTCTAAAAATTCTTACATGACCACCAAATAACAAAAGAGGCCTTGCACTAGTCGATATTACAGAAGTGTAGATTAATTAAATGCTGGCAAAGCCACTAAATTTCAGTGCATAGATAAATATTTACATATTCACCTGTAGTAAACTGATGGCTGTAATAAATATAATCACCACTGCATATGTTGTGTAGCCCTCTGAAAATGAAATTGAAATTGAAATATATATATATATATATGAATTATACTGTGATTGACAAAATGAAAATGCACATTTCACAGGCATGCATGAAATTTCGTTTGACAATGTCATCTTTCCCCAAATACAACACCAGAGTCTAAGTATTTCATATTTTGAGACATTGATTAGAATGCCTGCCCAAATTCAATGTATCTCCGAATAAAACACCTAGGCATACTTCTAAAAAATGACCAAAATGTTGATATTTGTTCATTACTTAATACTCAAAAGTTTTCATGCATTTTACTAATTAATCCGAAGCAAAAATACTTTATTAAAATTTTCAGTTAATTTTTGAGAATCACCTAATCAGATCAATAAATCGATTTATGGAAATTGCAAATATCAACATCAAAGTCTACACACTTTTTCATTCAACTTCGACCAATTGGCAATCGACTTTGAAAAATTAGCAAATCAACTTGTAAAAGTTAATATTCTAACTTGATTTTATGAAAAATACAAAAATTTGAATCTTACTTATATAGAAACTTTTGTTGTTAGCCGACTCGTCAAAATCGGATTCGAATTCGTCAAGGTTGATTGCCATATTTACAAACTTGAACAAGAAAAGTATTACAAAGTAAAAATCAAATGTTGAAGAAGATGGATTTATTAGAGCATGTTGACCTTTCCTTTCTCCATGGAAAAATTCAAGTAAATAGTAAAATATATACTTCTAGGCCAAAATTGTTCTTATAAAGCAAAACATGACAACTTCAAAAAACAGTGTTGCAACATGATTTAGGTCTCCAATTCATATATGATAGTGCAGGAAAAAAATTGTAAATATTGTAGTATTAATCTAAAAGGTTTCTTCTGTAAGGCACGTTTTGAGAGATAGAGGGTGTATTCTCTACAGAACTTGTTTTATTGAATAGATAAGAAGGGTTCTAATTTGAATTTTGTATGGGTAACATTGATTGGTTGATTAGCATGTATTAAATTTCTGTAAAATTCGAATACGCTGAAAATCGTAGAGACATGAAAGCTGATGATCATTTTTGAGGAGGGTAAGGCTGATAAATGTAATACTTGAATAATATATTAATTACGTATAAAGTTGTACCAACCCTGATGACTGTCATTGGCCCTAATTTTCCATTAGCAAAGCATTTAAAAATTTTCAGAATTTGGTAAATTTCAGTCTCCGAACATCATCGTTTTCAATTTTTTAGCTCAGCTTAACCTTTCACCCCCCCCCCTCCAAGAAAAATATGAAAAAAAATATTTTTTAAAGAAGCACATTGAAATGTTTTTCCACTCCCAAAAAGGCTTATTTCGATGGGTAAAAATGTTTACCAGTGGGAAAAAAGGGCTGAAGACGGTAGAACCATAGAAACGGTCAGCATTAGTAACTAGAGTATATTAAATAACAAGATATTCATTTAGAGGGGTTAACTCTAAAAATTATAAAGTCTGCACTTTAAAATTTACAAAACGTACCAACAATCCATGTTACTGTAGAAAAGACTTGAAAAAAGAAAAACGGAGTGGTAATTTCTGTAAGTAGAATCGAACCCAAGGACTCCACTCGAATATCCACTGCATTTAATCCAAATGTCCTCTTTTTAATTGTATCGCTTCTGATTGGTCCGATCCTCAAAGTATGATTCAACTGATCTACAGCAATTTTATGCAGTTCAGTTAAGTGCCTTTGAGATAACCCAAATGATATACGAGTCCAACCTGTCATACATAAAATTGAAATACATAATAGAACTTAAATAATGAACTGTAACTGCATAACAGTTCATTTAAACTTCATGGATAGCATTTGAGCTGTAATAGCTGTGTCACTGTGTAGATATTGAATGCTAAGTAGTTGTGACACAGAATGTTAGATATGCTTTATATAAGTTCATAGAGGTATGTCAGTAGGCTTATTATTAAACATGGTATAGAATGAGCCACTTAAGGGGAAGTATATGTACTAGCATAGTTCAAAATAGGCTGGTTGTTCTGAGAGTCAGATGATTGTTACAACAATTAAATGGTTTTTCTTACTTAAAAAAAGGATAATTATTCTATAAGTCAAGTGGTCGTTCGGAACTCAAAATATTGGGTGGTTGCTGGAAGTAACACGTTTAAAGATCCAACATCTGAAGAATCGACTATGAATCACTTCTGTGTAAGGCAAGGCTGATATAGAAAGATACTGATTAATAAAAGTCCAAGTACATCCTATTTCTATCTTTCTTTACATTGGAGTCTAGATGAGACCCTTGTATTACTATAACAAAGTATTCTAACTAGTACATAAAGTAGTTGCTGATATCTGAATGTAGTCTACTAGTTATTATCAATGTACTGTCCAACAAACAGAACTTGAATTGCAACCGTATAGCAAGTCACTTCAAATGTCATGAGCAAATAAAGCATGAAATGTATCAAAATTGAACTGTACATCAGTTTATAGACTGCCATTATTTAAAAAATAAATTCATTTTCAAAATTGCCATTCGATAAGTGAGAAATTCCATATTGATGTAATAGCATTTTATTATTGAGCACTAAGTGAAATACTACAATATCTTAATACACTGCATTTAAGTAAAGCAATTGAACTCGATTTTTTAAATCATATTTCAAAAGATGCATCGATTAAGTTAAAAGAACTTTCAGAACATGCTATTTGTATACAACAATCTGGATGTTAGTATAGTATAAATCCATGTATTCAGAATATCTGAATACAGCACATACTAAGATCTTTCCCCAAACATAAAAATACCAAATTTCAAACTTTTAAGTAATAACTCCCCAAGAATCTACTTTTGACTTAATCTTTGAAATAAAGCTTAAATTTGACCTTTTAAACTGAAAAATTGTTTACGATTTGTTTAGGGCCAAACCATACAATATTGAATTCAACAGAGTTTGATTTGGTATACGTTATTTACGGGGGAAGATAGTAGGGAAACTACTTGAACACTAACCTGGCAATGATATTATAGTGAAGAGAATACTATTTTAACTAGTTCATTACTATACTAAACCAATTTATGTATATTCCAGTTTGGAATTTGGCATGCATTATGTTAGAGGGAAGACGGCAGAGAAACTGCTTGAATACAAACCTTTTAATGACGCATTCCATGGAAGATGATAACATACTGGATAGCATACTATACTAGTATACTGTATTGTCTTCCAATTTTAAATAAGTTGTACAAAAATTGAACTTTGACATTCATTATATTTGGGGAAAGACAGTAGGAATGCTAATTGAGTGCAAAGCCCTTGGTAATGCATTTCATGGAAGGTGGCAGTATAATATATTAGTACATTTTAATATAAACCAGTTTGAGCAGTAAATTCATAAATTTTCTGGAGGTACTATTCGATTACAATCCCTAGTTGAGATTGTAATCGAATACAAGCTCTTTGAGAGTATAATCTAAGCATAATGTAAGCATACTGCATGGTATGCAATACTAGTATAATACAAAATAGTAACTGCCAATTTAATGCAGTAAATTCATAAAAAATAACCTTCGATTCCAGGAAGTGCAAAAAATTTTTCATATCGCCAGTAAAACATTCGCAGTGGAGCCGAACCACCATCAACACCTAAAAAAACCATAAGAATACTTAGCTCCAATTTAGTCAAGTAAAATTACCCCTTGCCGAATGAATAAAAAACTGTTTATGCTGATTGGTCGAACAAAGAAGAATAATCTAAAAATTGCCCGATCAAACATAACAGGTTTAATTGACTAATTTCTATTTACTGACAACAAAAATGAACATAATAGGTATCCTTATGCGTGAAGACGCACAGAACATTGAGAATTTTGGATAATTTCATTATTGCAATTATTGTATTGTCTAGTATTTTACAAATGTTCTAGTAAAGAAGAAAATTATTCTGTTTTTTCTACTATAAAGTTCGTCTGGCAGAAAAAAGGCGGCGGAGGGATAAATCAGTACAGCTAAAATTCAAAATTTGTGAAAATTACAAAGCAAATGTGACATTTCAGACACTATATGATTGTATCGACTTATGTAAGCAGCAATAAATCTAAATCTGGCCAAAATCAGCTAAAATCAAACAATAAACATTTTAAATTGGTTAAAATCGGTTAAAATTGAGCAAATCTGTATGACCCATGAAAATAAAATTTGCTAAAATCGAGCAAAACTGATTAGACAATATATTTAATTACCTAGTAAGGTTGAAGACATGCAAATGCCGTTTGCATTCAAATATCGTCCATTTTCGGTTCGTTTCGTTTGCTTTTGTTTTTTTATCTTTTTTTGTGGTTCCCAACCATCTTTAAGAAAGAAAAGTAATCTATTATGTAAATTGCAAAACAAGAAGAACAATTACTAGTACAGGACGAATCTTCTCAGGACATCTTAACAAACAGGAATTTGTCAGGTAATATCATTCATACATAGGTGCATATACTGATATGCCAATCGTTTAGACAATATCGGGAACCTTCATTAACGCAAATTTTGATGGCTAATCATTCTTTAAACAAATCACTAAATCTTATAAACCACTAATTTTTTAGTATCTTTAGGAGCCTTAACACATATTCCATGATGACCTGATTATTTGAGTCTACCGTTCATATTAGCATGAAGTTACTTTAAGATATTTGTTTATACAGTCGAATTTATAGGATAGCTTATTCTCTCACCATTAAATGTAATGGCTTCAGCAAATGGACAGATAAACATCAGAAGGACTATTTGATATTTCTACTATAATTCGAATTGTATTTTTACACACTAATTCAGAAAACAAATACTCAACTTGGTTGCTAATTTTTAAATGTAAATACGCCTACAAACTTTGGTACATGACGAATTTTGATGAATCTCTTAGCTTTACAAACTCCTAGTATGTGCGTGCATATGGGAGTTTAAGACCCCCCCCCTGCTTTCAGGAAAGCCAAAAAAAGAAACTGAAATGTACAGAAAAAATTTCTGTGAATCCTTAGTGATTTCTATATTTTCGCGAAACTTGGTATTCTACTCTTTCTGTACAAACAATTTACCTGATATAACTGCCATGGAGTTATCCCCTGAAGTTGAATCCCTCACTGGGTAATCAACATTTCGAAGAAAAAATATTCGAACAGTTTCAATCGTCCCATCTGCAGCCTAAATCATAGAAAAAATTGACTAACTTTTGGCTCTTGCTTTATGCAAATGACTTATTTAAGCAATTTTTGCGGAGGAATAACGATAACACAAATTCCCTCTACATCAACTCCATAAAATCAATATTATGTAATTGAAATAAATAAGATTTCTTGAGATTTTGTCCAAAGCAAAATAGCTGACTTAAGATAAAAACTGCCAATTATATCTGATTCTTGATGCATACGTAGACATGTGAGATAGATGGAGAGAGAGTGTGTGTACGTATTAAGTTTCATTATATCTAGTTTTTTCTTTTTAGTAAGTTTATGACCAAAATGCAAGGCATTTGAACTAAGAAAAATATGTATGCATTTTTAAAAATTTGTCAAAATATATAAATAAGATTAACTGATGGATTAAGAAATATAAAAATAGAACTAAAATGACTTGGAGTCCATTTCATGTAAATTTATATTCATGCACACTTTATTGAGTCGAGTCAAATTATCATTCTTACACCTGTTGCAACATAGAATAAAGCAAAAATCATAACTTTTACAGATTCAAGAACGGCTCATTTACTTCTGAGACAGGTGGTACAGCCACAAGAGGCAAGAAAGTAATATAAACTATAACTTAGATAGAAATCGCATAAAATAGCAAGTCGTCAAATTCGAATTAAAAATAGATTCTATTCCTTCAGCTCATAGCTCATTATACAGTTCGGCTTCACAGTTTAATATGCAGTTCAGTCTACATTAAAGAGTAGATAGCGAAAATTTGGCAGAGAATATAGTGACACAATAAAATTCTGGCAATAAAGTAAATTCCTTTGAAACTATGCAAAATTCGTTTTCAACCAATTTTGCTTAAAGTAAATAAATGAAAAAGTTACATTGTATCCAAGTTCATCTAACAAATATCAAAGCATTAGTTTTCGAATTTTACAATTTGAGTCTAAGTGTTTTTCTAAGGTACCTGTCAACCACGAGGCATTAAAAATAAGAAAGAACTGATAAAAAAGGTGAAAGTGATGTTGGCAAAGTGACTTTTCACACATACTACAATTAGCTTCATTTATGAAGAATTCACCTTTAACGAATATTCACTCATTACTAAAAAGTAAAAAACCATGCCAAATTCAGCTTCAGATTTTCGGTGATAGCGAATTTCAGAAAAAATGAACTAATTTGGTCATCTTGACAAATGCCTTACATCCAAAGTTTTGGATCGTCTGGCCCACATTGAAAGCTGCTAAAGAGAATTTATTTGGTTTTACCTGTATAACAGCTAACTCTGCATCAGGATCATCGCATGATACTTTGATGTACCTCATACGAGCCTTAAAATTTGGAAACCAATCTAAGAAAAAGTGCATAAGACCGCCGGTACAAATAACGCCAAACCACCACAAAATCTCACGTGCATAGCTGAGAACAAAATAATAAATGTATATATATGTATGAATCATACAGTTAACTTCGGATATAAAAAATTCACTCTTAACCAATTTTCAATTATAACAAATTACTGAAAAAGTAATATCGTGTAAAGTTCCCTTTCAAATCTTTGAGTGTAAGTTTTAATTCAACAGTCTCTACACATTCATTATCTCCAAAGTATATTGCATATATTTGTATTTTTTACACTGTGAAGGGAGAGGTAGTACTATTTTACTCTTTCAAAAATTATTCTGAACTTTGACCAATTGACAGAAAAGAGTTCATTATGACCTGAAAAGTCCCAAAGATATGTATGGTTTCATCTGTTGAAATATTGTCTGACTAATAGAGTCATTATCATATGTAAAACCTTTTTTTGTATCCAGTGACTTACTCTACAAATCTAGTGCAAAAAATTATATTTCAGGTAGTTCAATTTTTTTCATTTTTTTCAGTTTTATTTATGTACATGAAACATAATTCGTTGTATTTTTACTAAAATGAATTATGAACCATTGGACTGAAGTAAAGAAGCTAAAAGTGATGCTTTTAATTTTTTAAAGGTAATTTTGAACTTATCAATCATTTTCGAAAAGAAATTATATAAACAGAGCAAATTATTAACTTAACTAGAATGGTTAATTTATAGACACTATAAATTCACAGAAAAAGAATAATTTTTTAATCCATGATCTTGAAAGTATTAATATTAATACGAATACTTTTTAAGCAATCATCGAAAATTTTTGATGCAAATATAAGCCCTAAGCATCATAAATGAATCGACAATGGAGCAAGGACATGTTCTATTCTAACTGTTCTAAATTTATGCAAGAGAATTCAATTAGAGGTATATTCGAATATGTTTACCATCTATGAAAAAAGTTAACTTTCAGGTAGTTCAAATATAGCACCTTGCCACTGTGTACTGTAACTTTCATTGTGTTCATCGAAAAGATATGGTTACAACCTATTTGAATATTTTGATATGCTTTTGAACAAAAGATTATTAATCTGCTCCACCATTTCATTATACAAAAAGAACATTTTAATAGCGAAGATCCGAGTTGGCAAAATCCTTCGAAGGAAAGTTATATTTGTGGGCGTGACGAAAAGTGCAGCTTAACCAAAAAACTGACTCTACATTGTACCCTTCTACTATTATTTAGAACAATAAATTTATCAATAGAGTGAGCAAATCAATAATCTGATTTCAGTCGTTGCGAAAAGAAAGGACCAAGTTCTCAAAGGATTTCATTAAAGCTGATTTTGAAAAAATATTTATTTTTCAAATTAAAACTGTTTGTTTTGCTTCATGAATTATTTGAATTTTATGTTTTATTCTGGTCAATCCCAGTGTAATGCATATTCATGTTTCGACTGTAATGGCTTAATTGTAAAAATCAAAAAAATTGTAGAGTTTAAACACTAGAAATTTTTACAATAATGTGTTGAAACTTTAGATTTAAATGCAGATGCAAATCTCTTTAAGCTATTAATGAAAGTTTTGGTATAAATCGAAGCAATAATTGTTGATGATTTCATATCTACTGAAATTTATTTAAAATGCTATTCGTACTGAAACTAGCTCAGAGACAGAACTTGCCTTGATTTATAAAATCTAGCCCTCTTTATTGCTAAAATTCTCTCGTCTTCCTCATTTGGAAACGGACCAGCATGTCCTATATCATGGTCACTGGTTACCGATGCTGGAAGCTGCAGATAAAATCAAGAATTATGTCTCTAAACTGGTCATGTTTTATCTGAATCAATTTCTAGAAACGAACTTTAGGGATGGCCAACGAGCTCAATCTAAGCTCTTGCAGGGCCGATGCAGCGTTCATTATTCTAAAGCTGCTCAAAGAAGTAGAAATTAGATCATTCTCATTCCGACGGTTTTCCTTTTCTTCAGAAAGCAGAGGTTTTGCTGGAGAAATATTTGACGCGTACGCGGGTAACTGACGCTGAATAATCATTTCATGCCAGATGGACTTTCTTTAAATTTCTAGTTTCAGCTCCTCCTTACACAGATTCGTACGAGTTAATTCAATTTCAAAAAATTGAATTTTTGATAAAAATAATAATCAACTGAAAGATATATTTGGGGATTGATTTGAACTTAGTCGTCTAACACTCTAACGCGATTACCCTCTATGAAGTTGATTTTGTCGCAAATTAGCAGATTTTTTAATGAATTTGAAAACAAAAAATTTTCAGGGTCCCTTAGCATATCTGCTGGGTACTGAAATTCTGTCACAGCATTTAAAGGGTCAACATTCAACATTTCAAAAAGAGCCATTTTACTGAAAGGTACTTGATGTTGACTGACAAAGAAGAATCGTAACGAGACTTTCATCATGGTGCAAGATCATGGATGATCGATGATTATGCATGCATGAAAAAATAATAACTTGAGATAGATGTCTACATTAGCCCAAAAACTATGGCTAAAATGGAAAGTCACAGATACAGAAATATACACAAAAGACTATTCTTTTCAAATTGATATAAACAAAATTTAACTTGACCTTTCGTTTGGGATGAAATTCTGGGGTGAAGGTAGAAAAGCATCTTTTCTATTACTGCAGGTATCATGACAATACAGATAAATATAACTAAAATCAATTGATAGGATTGGTAAGTACTACATTTCTATTTTAGTATTATTGACTCAATATAATTTCTAATTTTCATATTATCGGAAGAATTATCAAACTTCATACTATTTAATTATGATTTTGTGATGAAACTGGACTTTTTCAAAACAGTTTATATAAAAAGTATATTATAATACATGAAACTTTGTAAAATATAAATTTATATGAATAATATCAGAGAATTTGTATAACAAACTCCATCAATTCTAGAAATAGGTCTATTAGTTGATCTAAGGCATTTTTTTTAATGGCAACACATACCTTAAAAGAAGTTTGATAAAAACATACAATCTTAGGCATGTTGAACCTGTTCAAAAGAATTGGATTATTGTTAGGAATTAACTCGTTAATAGTTAAATTTGTGTTATAGCTGTGGAACTCTGTTCTATGGCAAGTCATTGTTTTGCATATTGGAATTCTGAGTTTATGGCAAGTCAGTGCTGGATTTTGATGATAGGCTAAGTTTGGGATTTGTGTGTTACTATGAAGTATGTTTCACTTCCAGCAACACAAATTATGTATGTGTAAATATACTCTCTGTATTTAGTTCTGAGTTTTATTTGATACACATTCATAGCAGTTATCTTTTAGTTGCTGTATTTGATTGGTACTTTAACTATCAGTTAAACAAGTTCATTCACAATTTTGTCCCATAAGTCTCTAATTATAAAAATATAATCTACACTACATAAAAAATAATTACCAATTGGGCATTTTCAAACTTTTTTTAGTTTTAAAGCTTAAAGCCTGCAATTTCAATATTAATTTGCAGTATACAGTTTAAACATATTTCATTTTGTTACGGGCATATGTAATAATAAATAGGAAAAATTTAACCGTTTGTAAAAAAATTTAGGTATGACAAAGGCATAACAAGACAATAATAAAAGAGAGATATAATATGTAAACAAAGCTATTGTTAGAAGTAGGTTTATGCATAGTCATCTATCTTGCAACAATTATCAGAAGCAGGCATTTGCTAGGATATTTTGCTGGTCCTACTACTTCTATGAAATACTACATGATTCTTGTCTATGTTAACCTATGTTCATTTTTGTTTGGCTATAGCCTCACTACTTTATTTGCTACTGGCTACTTCATATGCCCCATTCATTTGTTTTAAATCCTTCAATAGTTCCTTTGATATAGACCTTCATAGTTTGCCATCTGAAATCTTCCTGTTAGGAATTAACCGGTTAACGGTTAATCTTATAACTATGTTAGCTGCATCATTGTTTCTGTTCTCAGTTTAAGAATTCTGACTACTGACATCATGTTCTCACTTTAGCCAATGGAATAGTGCCACAGCGCAATTACTACAGGTCCATCATAAGATTGAATAATTGTCTGTCTTGCATTGCTAGAGTTCACTTCTAGCAACGCAGTAATATATACTGTATGATTTATGCTCAAATGTCTGTTTGTATTACACTTCCTTATGGTCAATTGAAAATATCTTTAGCTCTTTTCCTAAAATATCATCCAACCAGTTTAACTGACAAATGGCTGTCAATTTTTACCATGTTCGTACAACTCAACTTTACACCTAACTATTCTACTTCTAACTCCATTTTTAACTGATTAGATATCATTTTGAAATTGTAATCGATTCTATTATCTCCATTATTTGGTCAATCATATAACCACCACTTTCTGCCAAAGTTCATTTCAAGGAGTATTCCAGTTAATTGCAAAATAATCACAAACCTGTTAATAAAAAATTATGGGCTTATTTATAAACTAAAAGATTAAGCAAGACTCACCAAATAGCCAGATTTAAGGGCTCTATAAGAGGGTGTACCACAGGAGCTAGAAAAAATATGTGTATTGGTCCAGTCATATGTTTCTTGTTCACTTATTTAAGTTTCTAACATACATATTTTACTATATTAATCTTATCACTTGTAATTGTTGTGTTGTTCTGCCTCTGCCAACATTGACATTCAACCTTTATTGAGCCTAGCATACAACTTCCAGGTATACATGTGCACTGTATAAACATATCTTCATTCATTTCTAATGACAGCATCGGTAGAGGCAATGCAATGTTGAAAAATGATTATATAAAACCAAAAATCAATGTTATAAAAACACAAACCAAAGTTTCAGCAAAATTCTATAAAAGTAATGTAAAACTGAGCTCAAGTTATCACTTCAACAATCAGTATAATATACATGGGTAAAGTGTAAAATAAAATGAAAAAGATTTGAATTGAAAACCAAGAGTAAAACAGTGC
>JAULBW010068090.1:0-35415 GCA_032358265.1 Vaucheria bursata
CGCTCCGACAGTTACATCAAATTTTAGCTTGTGCTGAGTTTTTTGAAGTAGATAAGTCTACTAGAGTCTCTTCAGGGAACACCACAATGCTCTTGCTTGGCAAATAATCACCCATGCTTTTGTAATAGATAGAATACTTTGGATGAAAAGAATTCATCAGGTTCTAGGAATTAATTTTTTACATCTAAGGACTTGAACTGATCTAGGGTACAATAGGACTCTTTATTTATTCGTTATTAGTGAATGTCTATTCAAAGAAAATTCGCTATATCCAAGGTTTAAGATGCTGGTTCTAAAACCTTGCTCTACTGACGATATAAAAAATTTCTTGGATTAGATCTTTTACAATGTAACTCTTTTAAGATCACAGCTATATGCTTTGGTCATTCTCAACTCAATGAATATTTCAATATTAAATACAAAGCATACCAAAATAAAAAAGGATCTTTAACATATATGTAATGTATCATTGTTTTATTCAGACCATGGCAGGCTATGTCTGTCTTCTACATATGATATTTAATTTTAAGTCATCATGTGGATATGCGCATCAATTATTTTGATACTCTAAAATGGAAACACAACTGGAAGTAGCAAAATTAGACCAATGACCATGACCACAGTCAAGAGGAACCCAAGCTTAACGAAGTCCTGGAATTTATAGCCTCCTGGTGCCCACACCATAGTGTTGGTCTACAAAAAAAGAACAATTGAAAAAAGTTCTTTCAAAATGGTTCATTCCAAAAAGAATTCTTTCTAATCTGGAATATGTGGAGGGGTTGCACTTTTTGTATTCGAAGAAAACAATTAAAATTTGAGATAGTTATTCTGTAAAATGTGGGCATGTATAGATGCATCAGTAGGTATGTATACCTGATATCCAATAGGAGTACAAAAGCTTGCTGACGCACCCATCATGACAGCAATGATAAATGGTTTTGAACTAACATCAAGCGAACTTGCAATACTTATTGCCAGTGGGGTACAGAGCGCAGCAGCAGCACTGAAAAGATTCATATAGACACAGGAATATAATAATTCTATATGAAATATACATTTATATAATATGTATCAAAAAGTCATTTACATGTAATAAAAGAATGAATAAATTAATCTACCAATAACACTTATGCATATATATATATTTTTTTCTATATTCATTTTATGTAAGATATGAAGCTAAAAAGTTTATATGAAGAAGTGCACCAATAAAGCATATAACTTCAGCCCAATTAAAATATACAAATAATATGATACAAGATAGCTAATTTAGATAATAAGAAAGAATTGGTTCATGAATATTGAACTATTGAATACTGCATACGGACATATAAATTAAATATTATATTTTGTTTGCTTAGAGAAGCTATAATAAAAAATCAGTACAAATTTTTATGCACACAGAAAAAAAAATATATATATATATAAATATTTCTGTTTAGAGAAGCTTTTAAATAATAGAATGTAGAAATATTCTGCTACAGTCAACTATATAAGCTTTATGTAATGAATATAAAATTGCATATAAATGCACTGCCACCAAATTTCGTATATAAATATTATGCAATACATATGATTTCTATTTAGATATAAAAATTTAAATTTTACTATATTTAGAAGGCAGTAGCATATGCAGATACTATATTTGAGAACATGCTTTTTTTATATACGTGAAAATACATAGCTGTAAAATTAAGAATAAATGTACGCATGAGGGTAACTTTAAATACAAAAGATAAAACATGTAATGTAGAATCCCCAAGCTTTACACTGACATAAAATTATACATGTGTTCATCAGTTTGATTGAGTTGTAACTTAGGTAAGGTATTTTATCATAAAAAAGTGTCAGTAAATTTACTTATTCAACTTATTGACAGTAAAACTAGAAAATTTAGAATTTTCCTTAAAATTTTCAGTTCTTCCTGAAAAATGGAATAAATATTCAAATACTATACCCTTTTACTATTAATAGAGCAAAAGTCATAACTGAAAATTTTCTGAACCTTTAAAAACTATTCTGAAGTATGATTTGAGAAAAATGAACCATTGTACATTTTCACTGATTCAAACTGGATCTTACATATATATATATATATATGAGTACAGGTTTTTAAATGCACAGCCAAATTTATTACATAATTTTTTATTTTCTATATTTTTTAAAATAATTAGGTAAAGCCTGGGTTTTATTAAGGTCAGAAGTTGAATATGATATATCTAGCCAAGTGTTAACTTCTAGGCTACTATGGAGCTGACTTTAAAATTTTTTTCTATATTTCAGGTCACTTTAGCTAGCTGGTAGTAGTCTGGCAATGTCATGCAATTCAAGCCAATCCAAATTCTTCATCAAATTATTGAGCAATAGCAAAAAAATAATTATTCTTTTTGGGTAAAAATATGACATCACTGAACAAATGCCAACTTACTAAGGAGTCGTGAACCAGATTGAGTTTTAGTATTCTTACACGTAAAATTTTTGGTCTAAGACCTCTCGTGCTATATTTGAATTTTTTGAATTTTGAATGAATTACTCAACAGAACAAATCCAATTAATAGTAACCCACTTGTTTGTTATGAGCTCTGTCATGGTAACGCAGAAGAGTAATAGAATTGAAAGCGATAGAAGAGGACTGAATCCAGCATTCTTAATAGATTCCGCAATGTATTCTATGTATAAAAAAGGTTAAAAAATGAACAAAAATTAATTTCAAGTTCTGTTTGAGCTAAAAATTCAACTTTTTACAAGCACTATTAGCCTACAAAGATATTAATATTTCCCAATATACAAACGTGTGACCTTTCATCAAAAATCTCTACAAATTATGAATGAAAAGACTTGTTATATGTAAATTTGAAATAAAATAAGCAATCAAAGTGCAAAATTTAAATGATCACCATGCAAGCACATGTCGATTGATTTATAGCACCCATATTGTTGTATTCAGTTGAATGCGGAAGTCATCATATTGACCTTTTTGTTGGAACAATGTGAATTCAAAAACTATTTCTAACTTTATTCAAACTAAACACCTATGCGTAGTATTCAGTTAAATCATTAACACGCTAAAAGATCATAGAACATGGAAATACAACTTTGGAAAAATATTCATTTTTTTCGTTAATTAAAGAAAAGTATTTTGTACCTTTTTTTATGAAATATTTCTCATTTTAATGCATTTTTTTTACAATGTAGAGGTGTTACTATAACATGATAAATTCAAAGTTAATTTGTTGACTCAAATGAGAGAGTATTACCCAAAAGAGAAAGTGCTAATTAACCTTGGCATTAGCTTTAGAGAGTTTTCTTTTTTCTTCAAATACAACACTCATGCGTATTATTTGAGCCTTAATACCTGCTAATCCACTTTTGTCAATAGCTTTTGAAATTCCCAATGCACTTCCTATTAGTAATAGCAAAGCCCAATCCACGTAACTCACTGCTTCTTTTGCGCTAATAAACCCAAACGTTATTAAGAATACTGCGCAAAGCATTGCGGCCTATAATCCAAAAAATTTTCAAAGCTAGTATTCTAGAACAAAATTCAGTAAAATTGAACTAAGACAAAGAAAAATATGAAAATGTGTACATGAATGCATTGCAAAAATACTAGATGCAGTAGCTGATATACAAAGCAGGACAGAGAGTTGATATTAATGCAATTTTTTGAACTAGTGAAAAAAAGCAACATAAAGATAGCTCTACAATTATGAAAAATATTTACATATGTAGAAGCATGCATTTACCTGCACCATATCAACTTCAGCCACAACAACCCACAGCAACATAGCTATAAATGCCGCAATAGGAATATAATCAATCTTTCGAATTGGCTCCGCAACTTTCCCTACACTAGTTATTAGGAAAAAATCACTACGCAGTGTCCCTGTGTTCTTTTTCCATGTCTCTGCAAACTGCCAATACAAAAATATACTTTAATACAAGAAAACAAACATTCAAACAATTAATTGCACACCGCCCAAAAAAGAATAATTTGCAATAATTTTAAAAAGAATCAGAGAGATGAAAGGTTTGAGCTACGGATTGAAAATGAGCAAATTTTTACTTAGTAGCAAAAAACTGAAAAAGCCACATGATGTCCAATTTGAGCTTCAAGTTTTGTGGATTTTAAATATAAATTTTTGATTTGGCGATACTGAGTTGTTTGTGATATTGCAAGTTCATTGTACATCATAAATAAACTGAATCTATAGACTTTAGTTAAATATAATTGAAACAAAATTTGAAATTTTATTACCTCATCTTTTGCCAGAACGAGGACCAAATCACCTGCTTGTACCCGTCGATTTAATACCTCAACAGGTCTTTCAACTGAATTGATCCGCGATGGTCTACAAGGGGAACGTTGGGCTCCTTCAATAGGCGCACGCGGTATCCTAAGTATACAATATTTAAAAATTTCACCCATTTGATGATTTAAAATGATTAGTATAGTATACTAACGCTTATTGCACAACGAGTGTGTAAAATAATAGGGAACGAATTTAATGAATTTTAATTCAAATAGTAGGCCCATTGTCATTTATTCGAACAGTATATTCACTAGACAGTTATAATAGAATAAGCACATGGCCTTTTACTAAAATTGCATACCTATTAGATATTATATGTAAATACAAAGCCTATGTATTGAATTGGATGAAAATGAAATTTAGAAAGAATTCCACATCATACCCGGTCGGTGATTCTAAGTCAGCACTTTCTAATATTTCGAAATCCTCAACGTGTCCTTTTCGCCTAATAGCAATTACATTTGCCTCATAGTGTTGGTAAAATTCACGCCTCATAGTTCCTACAGTTGCGCCATCAAATTTATTCCTGCTCCCAAGTACTACATGAAAAAAAGTGTTCTCAATTTTATAAAAATCTTTATTTCTCAAAATTTGAAACAGTTAAACAGCTTCATAAAACATCATTTTTAAGCTATAGAGGGATTTTAATCTTTCAATTGTTTTGGCTCATGTATACAAAATTATTCTGGTTAAAATAAAATATGGCTAATGGAATATTTCTGTAGTGATATTCCTCAATATCATATATTCATTAGTTTCTATACTATATCTTGTAGAAAAACTGCAAGCAAAATTAGAAATATATATATATATATACATATATATGTATCATATATATACATTGATACATTAAACTTTTGGCAAAATGAATTTGCTTACAATAAATTTCCCTTATAACAAGTAAACAAAAAAGTTATAGAGTGTCCATTTCAGCTTCCTGTTTTGGACATAACAGAATATTTCAATTATCCCGATAGGTTTGATGAAACCAAAATTTACAATATTTTAAAATACGTTTCTTTCATCCTTTGTTGTAACTAGTTTTTACAACATGACTTTCAGTATGACGAGTAAAGCCAGTTAATCAAATTTCATTTCAATTAGTTGCTCTAAAACTAATTAGCTTTAGATAAATATACCTGCATACACAAATATACCTGTATACGCAAATATACATGCATACGTAAATATACATGTATATGTAATTGTATAAGTTTACATACAAGTTCAAATGTATACACGCACATACATCTGTATACACAAACATACATGAATATACAGGCATGTATAATTGTATACGTTTATATACAAATATATATATATAGATACGCACATACAATTGTACACACAATATACAGGCGTATACCAATGAAGCAATATGTTTTGCAGGGCATATGTCCTTGTTACTCTTCGTTGTTGAATATAATTATACAAAATAATTTTTCAGTAAAATTGGCTTTTCACGAGGATATTCAAGCATGGAATTTGTTAAGGAGAGTCTTTGACATATGAAAAACTAAAATTGAACTTTTACAGAAATGAAAAGACTATAAACTAAAAAGCTACCAATCTATCTGCTTGCCCTTTCAGTGTAAATATGATATCATCATTGCTTTACACAGAAAATTATGCAAATATGACTAATGAAATATTGATTCCACTGGAGAGAATGCAGCATATCTAATTCAAAAAAACTTATAGAACAGTCCTATGATGGAGTATAATTGGGTGCTTCAATCTGTTGCACCAATCTGTCTTTTCCATATCAGCTTTTTCTTCATTTTTCATTCCCGTAAAGGTATTGTAATTATTGGTCTTCATGTAAAGATTATTTAAACAAGATCTAATAATATTGGTTCTACGCAACAAAATCATGTAGAGTACCTAGTTCAAAGAACTGGGTTCCGCACCCAGGAAGATCAAGTGCACAAACATCTAAAATCCGTAAGCCTTTAACAGGTGCAGCGATTCTCTCAGAGTTGAACTGTATCATTGCTGATTGTGCGCAGCTAAGAAAGAGTATATCTTCAGCTTCGATTCGTTCTTGCGGCTGAACCGGATATATGTCTTGAAAGCTGAAAAAAATCCACAAAATTTGTTATTGCATAATGACTGTAACAGAACTCAACATATCATTTACCCTGCCCACTGATTGCCAAAGCCAGACAGGCAGGCATCGATTAAACCAAACTACCTGCTTGTCTATGAAGGAAAATCTCAAAGAGGACTTTTGGTGGTTAAGTAAAGTGTAGCTAAAGTCAAAAAGTCGAACTTTCAGAAATAACATCTTAATATTGTAAAAAAGTTCTAAAAAAATGTTTCTATTAAATTTTTCATAAAACTGCAAAATAAATACATGCAAATCTCAGTACTAGAAACAGCCCATTTTTTTCACTATTACTACCATCTTCCACCAAATATAACATCCAGGGCGTTATATTCAAATATTATTTCTGGGAGCCCAACTTTACATGTCATTCTTACAAGGTGCAACAAAATTACCTCTTTTTACCTAATGCAATGCTTAAGAGTAATAAAGGCTCTATTTGTTTAAATATTATTCTTGTAATTTACATATATGGGAAGCTAGTTCAATTATAACCCTTATGTATTGTATTCAAATAAGGCAATGTATGAATGTATTAGCCAACTTTTAAATACTGTAAATTTCAAAATAATTCAAATTTACACATAAAGGGGTTATATTTGAGGGAAGATGGTAAAGTCTTGACCAACAGATATATAATTACTCTAATTGTGGTGAGAGCCAAAGTTTGATTCGAGTACGGAGCAATTTTCAATGGTCAAATTAATCTTTTCAAATGTACATTATAAAGAAAAGCCTATTTAAAATATTAATTTGAAAAAAATCAATTTGAAACCAATTAATAAAAAATTTTACTCATATTGTACTGAACCTAAACATAGCAAAATACCCTAGCCCAACCCCAAATGCAGTGAAAAAAACTCAACTTAACTTTCACTTGATACAAAAACAATATCAAAAATCATTAGTGATATGTCATTGCAACTCATTTGTAAAATTATTATTTGTTGTGTCTTTGAAAAAATTAGAATAAACAGTTATTGATGGAAAGTGTATAGCATAGAAATTCAACCACACAAATTATCCAAACCTCGAAGGAGGTAAAAGATCCTTTGAAGCTTCACTCGTATCTGTCGCTTTGAGCTCTAATTCAGCATTTGTACCCCAGCATGCACCCTAGATAAAAAATACAATGCGTAAATGAACATTTCAGGCCTTTCACAGCTAGCTGTATATAGCAAAAGCTAGCTAAACAGAACGTACTATCTTCCACCAAAGATAGCAACATGAATTCATCTAAAATACCATTCAAATGTACTATAATATGCAATGTACTGCTTTATTGAATTAGAGCAACCACGTTGATTGACTTCTTTGACATTTCACAGTTTGCTACAAAGAACGGATTACTGTCTTTCTCCGAATAAAATAATGCTTGTTTTATTGGAATAAATAAGCAGGTATAATTATATTTGCATCAAAAAGGCCAAATTCGGCTTGGACCTAGCAATACCACCACTTGAAAAATTTTCAAAATATAAACTTCTAAAAATATAACCAAAATCCATGAAAGTTCTAATTGATAACATTCAAAATTCCCAGTGTAAAAATGTGATGACCAAGTATGACTTATTCAAATAGAAAACGCTATTATATTAGAAGAATATTTCAATTTAAATATTGTTCTATTCAAACTTATGACTAACTTTTAATATTCCCCATATTGTTTTGATCAATTACAACAACATGTTGCTATATTCAGGAGAAGATGGTAGCTGCAGCTGTGCATAAAAGGTAATTCTTTAAAAATAGCTAGCAAGAGCTATGTAGGGATAAGAGGTCCACATTGAAGCTACTTATAATAGTGTACTCATGATTAATAAAAAAACTACCATGCAGTACAATTCTTGCAACTTTAGAAACTACTCTATACTGAGCATATTCAAAAATTCAATTTTCCATGACTTTGAATCTACATGACTAAGTTTGAAAAAAATTTGGGATTTTACAAAATAGCTTGCAATAGTTTAGCAATTCAAGATCAAAATTTGTAATCAAATGGTTTAAATTTTATATTTTTTTTAATTTAACGCAATTTAGGATATGATTCTACTTTTTAAAATTTGCAGCTATCGTGCCTCTTGTTAAATTCCCAAATAATTGTAACTGAAAGTAAAAAAATTGAATCGATAAGAGAAGATTTGTATGTAACCTGAGCATTTTTATACGAATCCTGTACTTGGCTATTTAAACTACCACTCTCCGCTTTGCGTCTAATCTTAATAAGGGTATCTAGAGGAAGCTGAAAAGATATATCAACGTAAACTTCAACATCCATTTTCAGCGAGTAGAACAATATGATGATTATAAGAAAAATTTCCTCAAATAGTTTAATATCAACATATAAATATGTATTTTTGCAGCAAAAAAAGTTTGTATGCATGAAAAAGAAACCAAAATAAACTAAGAGAGAGTTAACATTATAACCATAGCACTATCTTCAAAATCAACCAAGTTATGCATCTTTAAGGTTCTTTATGCAGATAACCCAATTCAAAATCAACCAAGGCATGTATCTTTAAGGTTCTTTATGCAGATGACTCAATAATTTATACAGAAAAAATTTAGATCTAAAAAATCCGCCAAAACCACATAATTGTTTTTTATGTCCAAAATCTAAAGGTAATTTTAGTACAAAATGACTTTTTTTTACTAGCAATAAGTGGCATTGGATAGAAAAATTAAATATTTGATCGAAAATTCACATTAGTTTTTTAGTATTGTTTTGTTTAAGCAAGCTATCTCCTAGATTGCCCAACAAATATTCATTCAAATTTATGCTGAACTTAACCACTTAGGGTCCCTATCCGGGAATTTAACATGTACCTATAACTTACCTTGTTGAAACCCAAATGAACATATAGTGGCTGATATTACAGAAGATTCAGTAAGGTAAATTAACCAATCATAATGGCATCAGAACTTTTAAGATATTCTAAGCAAGCAAAATGATTTCAAAGTCTCCGTGAAGACGTTGTAACCAATAAAAATGGTTACAAAATTTCCGTTAAAATATTTCAACCAATAAAAATTATTTTTGAATCTTACATTTAATTTTGCCATAACTATTGATACTTGCTGTCCAACAAAATTGCAACTTTGATCAACCTACAGAAAAAAAGCAATTAATACGCTATTTTATCTGGAACAAAACTTTCAATTATAAGTATAATTCTATGAACTTTACGTTCATTATTTCAATAAATTGTAAATTCAATTAACTGCATACGTAAAATAAACTTTGAATGAAACAAACCTGTCAAAACCACCAAGTTTCTTTTCTAAATTTCACTTTTTTGGTTTTTGATTTCTTGTTCTTCAACTTCTAGTTCATCATATCCGGTATTTATTAAATCCGAAATTATTCAAAATTAGTTTTTATCCAAAATTTGCTATATCCGAAAATCAGAAGGTGAACTTTGCAAAATACGGCCTTTTCATTTCATTTCGTTACAGTAGTCTTTTATTTTGAAATAAAAACTTTCACTTTAATACAGATACTTTTAATAAAATTACAGCTACTGTGACCTGCCTTTCATTGCATTGCATTGCAGTACCAATTCAGTTCAATTATTAGAAAATTTAATTTTTACAAAAATTTTATTCAAAAATGTAAACAAAGACCTGCAATTCAGTTATAAACTCATCGGTTCGGTCCCGAACAAGACGAAATAAACCCCCCGTTTTGGGCAGTATGTATGGCGCTGCCACACTTAAGAACAAAATACATACAATACCTATTGGTAACGATACGTATCCCGGCTCAAAGAAACCAATTTGTTTAATGCCGTTTTCCTCAATTATACCTGCCAAACATTATCATGCATACATCCTGAAAAACATTCATGTCAATACATTCATACATTGTAAAAACAAAAAAGGCTATTGAAAATAATAATAGCACTGCAAAATAAAATTTCTTGAGCATACCCAAAAAGTCAAAGTACTACAAAAATATCAATAGTAGCAGCATAAAAAAAGTACTACAAAGATATCAATAGTAGCAGCATAGAAAAGGTAATCAATAACACAATAGACTACCCAAGCCAAAAAATACTATTTAAATAGTAATGTTACTAAAAATTAAAATACTTTCCATGCATTCTACATGCCAAAAATAATAATATTAAAAAATAGTAGCAAATCACAGTTAAAATAGTTAAAAATACTTCTTATGGTATAAAGTGGTCCAATGCAAAATTTGGACTATTAAAATATTGGGAAAAATACTTATATTAATGTAATCCAAATGATAGAAAAATAACAAAAATACTAGTACTAAGAATTCAAAAATCTGTAGTACTATGAAAAACATCAAAAGTAATATATATTTTTATAAGTATTCAGCAAAATATTCATATTAATACGCCCCAACTGATACAATTAAAAACTACAAATATTATAGACTAAAAGAAATTATATACAGTAATACATACTGGACTAGCATATAATATCTTTAGTACTACTAAAAACAGTGCAATAGTACTACTAAAAAAGTACTACACATAAAGTACTAAGATAAATACTTGTTAACTAGTACACCATAAAGCATATAAATATCCACACCATTAACCACTAAATTAGTAGATGTTCCTATAATAGTAACCAGGCCTCCTAAAATGCAGGAAAATGACAATGGCATGAGAAAAATGGATGGTGCAAAACCCCTCATTCGCGCCCAATCTCTGTGAAATGTTAATAAAAGGCAAATATTTTCAAAAAAAGTTTAACGTTCATTCTTGTGTTACATATCTGATAACCAATTTACCCTAATACATCAACATATTGTTTTATTCGGTTATAACAACAAATGTTCTTATATTCGATCAGAACCCCATGTTGTTATATTTGCATGAACAGGGCAATCTTCTGGTTTAGACTCATATTGAACCTAATAGTATCCCAATATATGTAACTTTCGTGGCCTCAAAACTGTTCTTTTTATCACACTTTAGTGATAAAAGAACAATTAATTTACAGAACAGTAATTATTGCGTCTTTATAGAAAACAAGTAGGTTCCATTGATTAGGATCCTCTTAGCCTTCAGGTATAATGATAAGACTAATCTAATATGAACCCATTAAAAAGTCCTTGGGTCTCATCAGGACCATAGCCTTGCAATATGCATAAAGTAAGCACAGCTTTACCCTCCCCCCCTACAAATCATTGGAAGATAAACCCGTACATAAGCTGCATCTTTGCAATTGGCAACAGTTTTAACATGTCAATACAATAGTACGGGGGCTGCCTGATGCACAAGAAATTCACTTAGAAAAGCAGAAGCATATTTATATGGTAATAATTAAACTCTGTGTAAATTTCAAATCAACATTGTTCTCATTAGAAATACTGTTTGGTGGGACCTCAGAGTCCTCCTAAACCATACTTCAAATGTTCAGAATATAGATTTATCAAAACATAGTAAAAGTCTTAAATTGATGACTGTTAAATATTCTGATTGTAACAACATAATGACCAAGTATGAATAATTTGAATAAAAAACATGATTTTATATTAGAAATATCATTCTTTTCTAAATTTCTTCAATTAAAATTTACTGACTAACTTCCCAACATATTACAATATGCTTAGTTTCGATTACAACAGCATTTTGTTATAATCAGAGGAAGATGGTAGTAACAATGAGGAATAAAGTAATGTCAATGAGAGATTTTAGAAATCCAAAGTCTGCTATTTTTATACCTTTCAATCAATGTATTTATACTTTTTATGGGTTAAATATCAAATGATTTCAAAGGCTGAATGTCTGAAAGGCCATTTTTTTAAACACATAATAAAACATACCTATTTCAAAAGTTATGCATGCAACAAACTCTGGATATATGAAATTTGCTTTCGACAAATATTCAGTTATAGCAAAAAAAAGTTGTACTGTTCAAAGTTCAGCATTAAATTTTTGGATAGAATGAACTTCGAATATAGCATATTAAATTGGTGCTCTTGACAGATTCAATAGAACCAAAGTTTACTATATACCATACAAAACGCTTGAATATATGCATTTATTTGTAGGCATTTAACAATGAATAAAATTTTCAAAATTGAAATGAAGAACATAAGAACAGAAAATTGCTAAAATCACCCATTTCTTTGTAAATTGCACAGTACAAAACAAACATTTAATAAATTTTACTAATATTTTAATTTTAAAATCTCCTGTTCTCTTATCCCTATGCCATTTGCATACTCTGAGTAAAGAAATATAAAGCAATTCAGCAAAAAAAAATATATATATATATATTTCTTTAAAGAGCAGTTTTGATGTCATAGTTGAAAAAGTGTGCGTTTCAAAAATTGTTGGATGAACTTAAAAGTTAATTCTCGAATTCGTCGTATACAAGTAGTCAAGTGCAAGTACATTATAGTGACTACAGTTCTGCTGTCATAAGATAATATAGTTATCCTAAAAATTTAGCTTGCAAAGATTCAAACTATTTTTTTCACATTCCCATATATTGGCTCTTTTGGTGGTTCATTTCAGATTAATTTCACTTTGTACGTAATTCGGTAGTTACTAAACTTTTATAGATCAATTTAGTTGATACATGCATATGTATCACTTACCGCGTAACTGGAATCAAAGCTGCAACTGAAAATATTACAAGAAAACAGAAAAAAATTATTCAACACAAAAAATGGATACGGATATCTGTATGCATGTATAAATTTTTCTCACCTATTGGGGTATTGTTCAAGAATGCCTGCAAATAACAAATTAGAATTTAAATAAATCTTAAAAGTTAAAATGTTCCAAATTTATTTATTGGAAAAAAATGTTTCTAGACCAATGTTCAATTTTCTAGTAGACAAAAATGACTGCTAAATACATATGAGCTGTACACTAGTTTATATTGATGCATACTTGTATAATATAGAATATTATACTATCCAGTATACTATTCATTGTCTAAAAAATATAAGTTCTTGAAACAATCCTTATATTTCAAGCATTGCATTTCTGGTCAACTTAAAAAATTAGTGTTGAAGAGCTAGAGAATTTTATAATAATAGAGTAAGTTAAAAAATGAATTCTTACGGATAGCATGTATGTAGCAGTCATCATTCGGATCATACCCATCCTTGGACTTGTTTTCAACCCAAACACATGTCGCGTAACTCGATCAACTAACTGACATTTTTCTGCAAAAACGTATCAGTATTAACAAAATGATGAAATAATTACCTTTACCATTACACTATAGCAAAAAACGGTTTAAAATGCCATTAACATCTAACGTAAATTGAAAGTAAAATTCACGAAATACAGCAATATCTCTTAAAAGTTGACCAAATAAATCCTTTAAATTAAACTGTTTCAATAATGCCTTCTCTAATAGGTCAATAATTGAATGATATTTTCATGAATTTCTATGAAGAATGGGCTCCAATTTTTCAGCAACAACTTTCAAAGTGGCTTCAAGCTTTTGATTTTTTTTCGCAAAATAACTTCATTGTCTTTTAATTTGTTTGGTGTGGAAAGGCAAGCAGTTTTTAGGCTTCTAAGAAGCATATTTACTTTAACTCCAGAATTTGTACCAAACTAAAGGTTATGCTAAATTTCATGTAATTATTTAGAAAGAATAATTTTTTTGTACATATTCCCACAACTGTGACTTTTTATTCGAAATGTAATTCCGGGAACAGCATAAATATCTACTTCTAGATTGAGTAAAATTTAGTCCACAGTTTCCTCAAATTTATGAACCAATTTTATTTTGAATTTACTGCATAAAAAGATCCATAAAATTTCCAAATAAAAAGGTGACCAAGACTTGTGTATCATAAGGAAAAAAGAGTTGGGCAGCTATCCAAATTTGTAAAAAGCGTCAAAACTAGTACTAGTATGCACATAACTAAAAAAAACACTTAACCCTAAAATCCGTTCAGTTTTGATTATAATTGAATATATTTTGGGGAATTTGGATTATTTATCTATCGCAAAATTTCCACTAAATCCACAATATCCATATGCAAAAAGATTAGACATGAATATCTGGAACACAGGATCTTAAACATTAATAAAAACTTCACTGAAGCATACCTAAAAATATTACAAAGCGTTTTTATTGGAAAACTAATAATTTTTAGTATTTACTGAATTTCAGTAGTTAATGGGGGGATATGATGATTTTGTACAAAATCGCTGCTAAATGTTAAAGAAATCAAATTTTTGAGTTCTACTCTAAAGAGAAAAGTTTCGTAAAATGTTACCGAGAAAAATGTTAAAATTTTAAGGAACGCCTAAAGCTGAAATGAAAGTTGTACACTATGTCCAATTCCAGCTTCGTATCAGATGCGAATTTAGTGTAAATCAGAAATTGTGACACTTACTGTTGCAAACTAATTCTTGTAGCAGGATATAGACAATCATGTGACTAAATACTATTTCAGCATCGAGTGAAATTTCCGTGCGGCCGTGTATTCTCTCAATTAATGGCGGCCTCTCTTATTTTAAATATAATAACATGATGATTAATTTTCAGATTACCTATGCCTTTCACTACAATGAAGAGGGCACCAACGGCAAGCATCCCACTATTGCTGAATCCACTCAATGCTTCATCAGTGGTGATAATACCAGCATTCCAAACGATTATTAACGCTCCGAAAACTACCACCTCCGAGGTGAAATAACATTTATACAAAAAAACGAACATGACAGCCAATACCACCAACACGAAGATTGTTTCCCAAAGACCCATCCTTCGTTCTGTATCGAAAGCAAGCGAGAATGAAGGTGATGTATCTTCAGTGGACAATTAAAATCCAACAAAGTAGTAGAAGCAGCAGAACTATTTTGTAGGAACTGTTGACAGCGGCAGTTAAACTGTTGGCGAACGAGCAGAAAAGCGTTTGAGACTAGAAACTTAATAGTTGGACGACAACTATAATAAGAGTTTCTGATCCACTTGATACTACTTATCTACTCGCCGATGTACTCTTCTGACATAGCGCGAAGCAGGATGTGTACTACAAAAAATCTTATTTATTTTTAGCGCTATTCTCGGAAAGAGCTCAATTGAACTTGATTTATATTTTTCGATGCATTACATGACCGGTATTCTGATGACGCGTTAAATTTCATTTCGAAATTCGGAAAAGAATTAACGGTTAAAAAAAGAAATATATTTTTTTTATTTTCCTAATTAGTATTGTGGTCTCCATGAAACATTGAAATAAGTTAATGCTTGAACCGAAATTTGCTTCGTTGAGATGAAAAGACGAATTGAAACATAATCTATCCAGCACAAATCGAAAAACGACGAATAAGTCGTAAATAAGTGATCTAAGAACAATATTTCAAAATATACGAATGATGATTGGTGAATGTTTTGTTTTGTGCCCAAATTCGGTAGGACAAATTTTGCAGTTCAATCACATAGAACAAGCTTTTCTTGTCAAGGTATAATATGCACCCATCAAAAACTTGAATTGTAAAATTGATGCTGTTAATTCAAGGATTCATTGGGAGGATCTGAATCTAAGTCCTGCATTCAATCATGAAAATTTGAAACTAATTCAAATCTGGATTCAGGATTTGATCCCTCAAATATAACGGATTGGATTTTGGATCTACTGTATTATTTAACAATTTTTTACTTTAATAAAACTATATATATATATTTTCAACTTGAGACCTTCAGCTAATATTAAAATATTTGGCTGAACCTTCAAATTTCTATTTCTCGCTTCCCCTAACTATTACGCGTTAGCAAAAATATGAAAATTTAAGCTGACCATGCAGACATTTCTTCCTGATTTGATGATAAATTTATCAGCACAATTTTGTCCTACCTTTTTGGTGTTTATTACAATGCTGCTCTATTTTTCAGCACCAAAAGCGATCATTTTCTTCTTAACAGCCTAGAAAAATGGAAAGAAGTAGTAAGCGTGTGATACTATTAGGAACTAACTTCATTCAGGGTTAGTTCTTGTTCTATGTAGCTGTAGTACAATATGTTCACGGTTTCAGTTTGGTTTCAGTCCCAGTTCCAAGATAATTCAAAGAACTGAATCCTGTTCTTCATACTGCTAATTTTTGTGTTACGAATTATCTCACTTTCAGCAACACATGTAGGTTAATGTTAGACTCAGCAAAACAACACAGTAATTAAATGCCAAAATTGGACAGGACTAAGACAAACAAGACAACAGGATAAGACAGGACAGGAGCTATGGTATATAGTATATTGCCACACTTAAATGCAGACTGCTAAGACTACTTGTGTGATCAGAAGTGAATCTTCTGATTAATGTACTTTAAAACTACATGATGACTTGCCATAATTATTGTTGAAGTTTACTGATGACTCACCACATTTTAAATAGTTTTATTTAATCAATTTTAGCCTAATTTTGAATGCAGCAATCCTAACACATATCTAACCAGCTTTAACCTTATTTGGATGCAGCAATCCTAACATTGTGCTATTTGTTGTGTTTACATTTTTCTAACAGTAATGTGATGGTAATCAAACTAGATTCCATGCTTTTTTTACAGTCCTCCATTGGGTTTCTTCTATATCATGAATTTTCAGGTTGCATACAAACAGCATTAAGCCTTTAAATCTAAAAAGTATTACAAATTTATAGTTTACTTTCAACTAATTAACATCTTACAAATTTTTTAATCTGGATCATTTTAAAACTATTGTTTTCTATTCCAGAAGAATAAATGTACAATAGTAATGCAAAACCTTTTAAAAATTTTTTTTATAGTTAACTAAATTTTTCAAATGCTTGATTATTAATATCTTCTAGAAGTTGCTTCAATTAAACAAAATATTCAGCTATTTATTTTATAGTTCTCTTGCCAAACTACATTTTAATACTGTAATAAGTTTAGATCTACAAAATACTTGAACTAATGCTGATGATCTCAAAAAAGCTGTTGTAAATTCTGCTGCAGTCATCAACATTTGAAGGCAAGATAATATGTGTTTCAGTTGTACTGAAATTGTTATCATAATAAAATAAATAAAGTCAACAAAATTATTTTGACATAATTTTTCTCTGAATGAAAACAGTATACAAGAAATACTGTGTTCCTATGCTGCTCAAGTTACTTCTATCCATATATAAAAAATAAAAAGAAACTATTTATAACCAGATCATCTTAGCTTTTTACTGGTAAATATATGTGCATCAATGGTGCTATGCTTTTGTTCTAAAAAAGTTTGATAAAAATTTCAATACTAATATAAACTACTAGTTTCCTGTGTTCCAACTTTCAAAAATGCTATTTCTATTACTGTTGCAGAGAGTGAATTTTTATAGCTGATAAAAAATTTAACAGAATACAAGCATACTATGAAAAAACATCAACATCATTCTTATAAGTGTCACAATTTGATCTGTTTTGCTGTGCAATCTGTTATAAAGCTGTGATTCTATTGACTAAATTCATCTTGGGTGTGCATTCTTGTAAATTGTGTTTTCTTAAGTAGTATTGCATTGGCAAGATTTATTCATGGCAACATATAATCACTATAGACATATTATCATTTGCAGTAAATAAATGAAAAAAAGATTTAACTTTGCCAAGCTCTGTGTTAGGAATTAACCGGTTAACGGTTAATCGTATAACTATGTTAGCTGCGTCATTGTTTCTGTTCTCAGTTTAAGAATTCTGACTGCTGACATCATGTTCTCACTTTAGCCAATGGAATAGTGCCACAGCGCAATTACTACTGGTCCATCATATGATTGAATTATTGTCTGTCTTGCATTGCTAGAGTTCACTTCTAGCAACACAGTAATATATACTGTATGATTTATGTTTAAATGTCTGTTTGTATTACACTCTGCTATAGGTTTTCTGACTTAGTGAATTTTAAAGATAAAACTGTGTGGTGGTTCTGACAGGTTCTTTGAACTGGAGCTTGCTGTATGAACTTTTGTTGAAGCATATTTGAACCAAAACTATGCTAGTACATGTGTGTTAGGAAAATACAAACACAACAAAAACAGAAATAATATTTGATGTTAACCTACATGTGTTGCTGAAAGTGATATAACTTTTGCAACACACAAAAAATAGTAGCATGAAGAACAGGGTGTCACGATATAGGAGTACACTCCTTATCTATAATCCTACATACAAAAAAGATCCTTCCAATGATATCCACATCTTTAACATCTACACGATCTTTCATTATTCCATAAAGTATTTTCTTGGTATTTCCCAAACCAACATCTCCGACAAACACCTGGTAGAGTAGTCCCATAATTAAATATCTGGCCAATCCGTGCTGGACATTTGCTAATTAAAAACATCTCTCACTCTTCTCTGTTTTCATTGCAATTACCCTGCTACTGTGCAGAGTATTGTTGCTAGTTGCAGAGAAGCTCCCCTCACGTACACATCTAATATACAATTACTGTACTATTTTTCTTAGTTTGTTTTTATTGTCTTGTTTGTTTGCGTGTTGCTTCATTTTATTTCACACAGGGTTCAGTTCTCTGAAGTATGTTGGAATTGAAACTGAAACCAAGCTGAAACTGAACTGAAACCAAAATCAAAACATTGACAAATTATACCGCAGCTACAGAATAGAATTAAACTCCCTTAGGTGTTAATTCCTAACAATGTGTAACACAGAAGATGGAAATGCAAGATAAAAAAAACATGCTCAGTGATATATGTCAATTTCTCATTGATGTGTATTGCCAAGAATGAATCTTGTCAGCACACATTATACTATGATATTTTTATGCAAGACAATGTTAGACCAACAAACTAAATGATATAGTATGGCACGAGTACACGATGCATAAATCAATTCCTGACAAAGCAGATAAAGCTGATATCTATGTATCAATGGGCCCTAGTACTAAAATTTTTAAAAATAGAATAGAGAATAGTAAAGCGAAAATCTCTGAATTTTGAGTTTCTAATACGCACTAGACGTTTCACTTACTTGAACATCAAGTACTCAAAAATACAACTTTTGTGTTATAAATGTATAATTGATGGCAGACCGTTAAACACAGGGGTTTGTGTTAAGGATTGTCGCTAATTTCCAAATCTTTCTAAGAACTAATGCGGACAAAACGTTCCGATAACCGAACTGATCGTTAGCGCAGAATGAAGGAATTTTATTTAAATTAATTGCAGTATAAATATTCTACAATATCACTCTTTGGGCATTCCAAGTTGAACCTTCACGCACTTAATACCTCTTCATAGCTTTTTTTTTGCGGTTGGGCCGTACAGCCAAAGTCCCTAAGTGCACAACGGTTGGACTACCAACAGGCAGGTGCACATTGAAAGAGTCAATATTTGAGTTTTTCAGAAAAAATTCTTAAACCGAAAGATTTTATTGATGATCAAGAAACTTTAATATTAACCTTTTCGTTGGCGTTGCAAGATTTTTCGTCGCCCCTAAAACAGTACATACATTAAAATTCCTGTTTAACAACCATAAAAGATTCTAACTTTTGACAGTATCTGCAGTCGGGCATTTTAACTTGGTATCTCTTTTTCATAATTCAATTAAACTTCGAATTTACTCTTGCGCAGTTGCAATTTAGGACAGCCGATGGGTCTATGGGAAACGTCCTTTGTCTTGGCGGTTTTGGTTATCATGTTTGCTGCGTTGTATAAAGGAATTTATACCTCTGAGGTGGTTGTATTTGGAGCTCTTATAGTTATTTGGAACGCTGGTATAATCGACACCGCTGACGCTGTGAGTGGATTTAACAATAATGGAATGCTTGCCGTTGGTGCGCTTTTCGTTGTCGTGAAAGGGATTGGTAAATTATGTTCATATCATTGCCTAAGGCACATACTTTTCTTTCAAATTTGCTCATGGCCTAACTGAAAAGCGCTAATATGCTAAAAGTTGCTAGCATATTTATTTGATGCATACACTGTCTAGTACTTTCACGCAAGACTTTAGCATATCATGACTTCGTTTGAACTCTTGAAGATAGTCTTGCTTTCAACTTTCTACTCATACGTAGTATATATATCGCATGTTGCTGAACGAAAATCTGTGCATTTCTGAATAGTTTACTTCATGCTTTTTTGTTTGGATAATTTAGTTTTAGCGGAAAAACATAATTTCTGTATTTTCAAGTTGACATTATCGTGATTATTGGGTTACTGTTGTGCAGCATGAAGCTCAAAGATTTCAAGAACATTAATTATGTCACTATTGAACAAGCATTTGAAAGTAAATACATGCTATGATGGCTTTTCAGCTCACGATTGATTCAGTTTTGTTGAAAGGTCAAATTTCAGAATAGTTTCCAAAGGTTAAAAGTAATTTAATCAGTTCGTATTTTTTAAAAGGATAAATTTCCAAAAAATTTCTAATATGAAAAAGATATAAATTAATGTAGAGGCCAATTTCACCCTTTTGCTGTCTTTCTCTTCTGCGTCCTTTTGAAAATTCCATACTTCTCAAATCATGAGTACATTATTCTTTTCAGAGAAATGTCAGTTAGTTGATCGAGTCGCTCGGAAAGTGTTCGGGTTAAAAACGAGTCCAAGAATGGGTTTGATCCGTATGATGACTGCAACATATATATTATCCGTAAGTGTCTCTTTATCTAAGCATATACTATTACGTATATTTATATATATATATATATAGTAGGTATTCCACAGCTTACTACTGTCGCAATTTGATGCACTAACCTCTTCCTGGTTAATCATGCCTAACAGTAATCTAAATCAGCCAAATTTGTATAATATAGAATGTACGTGTAAAAACTAATTTAATCCTAGCTAATCGTATCTAACAGTTATTTAAAGTTTCAAATATGAGTTTCATGTTGAAAATCAAGACTAAAAGACGTTGCACTAGTGCTTTAAAAATTTCAGTTTCAGGCATATTTTTTTAATTACTTTTTACAGGCATTTCTCAACAACACTCCAATAGGTGAGAAAATGTATAAAATGATGCATACATTCATACATTTGATACATAAGTACCATGCATCAATACTTGGGTTGAATTAATTTTTTTTCCTCTTCGTGTAATGCTTCCAGTTGCAGCGCTTATTCCAGTAACACGGTGAGTCGCATATATAGTCTTTATAAACTTATATATTCGAAATAAACCATAGATAACTGCTCTTCAACATGATTTTTTGTAGCATATTTACTGGCTGATGACATTTATCAAAATTTTATTCTGTTTGCTTTTGAATTTTGTAAAGTAATCGCACAGTTACTGGAATGCATGTTAATTGAAAGATCACCATAATCATTTTTCTTGCCAGCTCAAAGATTGTTATACAATTCAGCTCATTCAGTTTAAAAGTTTATATTGACTCTGTTCCTTTTAAGAGATAACAGTAAATTATGCATGAATCTCGTTAGCTAATAAAAACTCATATTAAACATATTCTGTTTTAATGGAATAATCAAACGTAGCAGTTCTGAATGGTCAAAATGACCTAGTTCATTCTTGTTGAATTATAGTATTTGGGATTGATACCCAGGCATATGCAAAGACTGTACTAATTGAACTTATACGAATTGGCTCTAAGCAAAAAAAAGATGGTTGAATTTTTACTAGTGTTGCCTTAAAATTTTGTTACTTATCTAATGGCATTAAATTGAGATTCAGTGTAATTGGTAATCAGTACAGTAATAGACAAATCTTTGATCTTTCTTTTTTTAAAAATATTTGCCTTTTATTAACTTTTCACAGAGATTGGGCGCGAATGAGAGGTTTTGCACCATCCATATTTCTCATGCCGTTGTCGTTTTCCTGCATATTAGGAGGTCTGCTCACTATTATAGGAACATCTACAAATTTAGTGGTTAATGGTATGTACTAATGATACGCACGGACATATGCACATGTAAAAGGTTTTGGACCATAAATTCGTTGCTACTATTAGAAAACTTTGCAGGGCTATTGAAGACAAATATTGTTCTGATGCTTTTTCAACTTATAATAAAACAATCTTCTAAATGCATGCTAAAGAAAAAGGGTGAATGATATTTATATTTATTGTTATAAGCAAAAATTTGTTATATCCGAAGTTCACTGCATAAAATTACTTTTAACTTTTTTGGTGTTTACAATAATGTTTGGTAGGCATAATTGAGGAAGCTGGCGAAGAGCCAATTGGTTTTTTCGAGCCGGGGTACGTATCATTACCCATAGGTATCATAAGTATTTTGTTCTTAAGTGTGGCAGCCCCATACATACTGCCTAAACACGGAGGTCTATTTCGCCTTATTCGGGACCGAACCGATGAGCTTATAACTGAATTGCAGGTCTTTGTTTACATTTTTGAATAAAATTTTTGTTTAATTAAAATTTTCTAAAACTGAACTGAATTGGTACTGCAATGCTATTAGAGCTCACTTTAGCTGTAACTTTAGGATAGGTTTCAGTATCGAAGTGAAAGTTTTTATTTGAAGGTGAAAAACTATTGTAACAAAATGAAATGTCATGGAAATGTAGTTAAAGGCGAATCTAACACGATGAAAAATTGTAACAAAATGAAAAGCTACCATAACAAAACGAAAGGCTTTTATGAGTTTATAAGTGAACTGTACGTTATCAAAAGTTCTTTTGATTTATTGGGTTAGAGATATCAATTTGCACGATGGACCTTTGAATACATGGCGATATGTATATATTTAAATCTCTGAAAGTGTCATTTGTTCAGAACTGTTAAAACTGGCATTTCACTTTTTTAATTCAACCAGTTCTGCATTGTTTCGCCTTCTCACTACATACAAATTAATATTTTGATTTGGCTATGATAGTTTTGCTGCCATCCCAAGTTTTCTGCGCCTCTGACATTGTTACTGTCAGCAGTTTTGAACCATCTGGTTCAGTTCCACTTTTTTGGAACAGGTTCCAAACTGGTGGAACCATGATGATGATTCTGGCTTAAACTCTATAGGTTTTTTTATCCTCAATTGCTCTGTCAGTTATATTTTTGCTCAACTGACACAGTAGAGGGTGAAAGTAATGTAACGCATATATTTTTCAAGTATTTTGTAACAGACAGATTTGAACCGGTTCTAGCACGAACTGGAATTGAAATCGACCTGAATTGGTCTCAATTTGGGGCAGTTCAACTCTGTGAATCAACTTCAGCTATTGATGATGAAGTGTCTAATATTAGAGGTTTAACTGCATAAGTTACCTATAAGTTTTTTTTGGGAATGGAAAGATAATGAAATCAGTGCTGGGAAGTCACAGCTATGTAATGTAATGGAAATTATTGTAATGAAAAGGTTTGCTATATCTCCTCTTTAAATTGTTCCACGTGATATTGCATAATTACTCTTTACTGTGTGTCAATGAACTGCTATGATACAGTTCACAAGTTGCTCACAGCTCAGAACTTTTTATTATGTACAGGTTGAGGATAGTTGCAGCTTTGTTGGACAATCGGTATCTATAGTGATGGCGAATTTGAATGTAAGCTTCTAAAATGATTAGTTTCGATTGGTTGAAATATCTTCATGAAGCATCTTAAATCACTTCAAATTGCCAAAAAGAGCACTCGCCATTCACCTTATATATAAATTTATTCATATATATTCGTTCATATTGAAACTGACTAGTGATTATACTGCTATAGTAAACTTTGGATAAAGTGAAGATGCTTTGGTTGAATATCCACTTCATTGTCAACTTCAGCTCAAAGTTTTAGATATATCGAATTTTGGTAGCAATGAAGTATATTGATGGTCTTGACCAAATCACTATATTTATAATTTCCTAATGTACAGTGCGAGTTTTCTTCAAAATTTTAAGGCGCTAAATGTTTCGTGTTTTTTTAATATGTATCGATACGCCTAAAACATCCCTAGTTTTCCGACAACAAATTTACGTTGTTCAAATTCAGCATCAATTTTTTGGACGTAACTAGTCAGTCCCGTGATATTGATAGATCTGTTACATCTGAAGTAGCCTTTATTATGCCCAGCCGTATAAATTGTTCCGATAAAATTGTTCTAGAGTAATTTTACAACGGTTAAAATTAGATATTGTATGTTACACTGTGATATTTGAATCTTTTAGATTTACCATGAAAGATCCTTTAACAAAAAAAGTCGAATGCTTGAATATATCATTGTAGCATCATGATTGTAAGCTACCCCAGAAACAGTCCTAAACCCATTTCCTAAATAGTTGTACCCCCTCCCCCAATCGCTGACGAGATCCCTCAAACCGTAGTAAATTTAAGCCAAGTCAAAATAGTGTTTAAAGCCTTGGTATTCTATTTTAAAAGAATAATTATTCATGTTAAAGATTAAATATTCCTCTTGCCTAATCAAGTTATATTTAAATATGCAAAAATTATAGTATCGACATTACTATGCCCTTTTGACTGCTATATTTTGTAAAAGGCATGATCTTTAAGTTTTTATTTAATGTAAGAATAACAAAGAGGTCTTATTCAATTCTGTGAACATAGTTGTTGAACTTCAAGTTTAATACATGTCCTTCTCCAGCTGCCTCAAGATACGCTGATTAAGATTAGGCGCAGAGCAGAGAGCGGTAGCTTCCTAGGGCAGCCAAAAGATTTATACCGAAGCACGAAGGTAATGCTATAAAAATGTTATTTTTTGTATTAATGGTGGTAAACCAAGAAATTTGCAAAGAGTCAATGACTGCACAGAATTGCCACTAAAATTTAAAAATGTTGAAAATATGAAGCAATCCTAAAAATGTACTGTTCAGCCAGAAAGAACTTGGAGTTTGTAATTGTTTCCTGTGCTCGGGTCCGTGCAAAGGAGGGCATCAGGAAGTATGAATTCTATGAAGCCGTTTTGTAAGAACATTTGCGTTTGATAATAATCGGATGCAGAAGATAGAATATAAGTCATAAGTAAAGATTTATCAGAATTGAATTCATTTGCTATATTCAAAGTTTACTTTTTAAATTGCTGAAATATCTCACAATAATTTATTTTGTTGAACAAAATTTTTTGAAGGGAAAATTACAGTTTAATTGGGTGATTGTTGCATTAAACTTTTGAAAGTCACGGGTTCAAAATCTCATCGTTTACCATATTAATAATTCATTCTCGCCTTATAGCTTTCAATATACCGGGTTCAAATCTCATGATTTACCTCTTCAATATTTCAATTTAAAACCTAGTAGACAGCCCTTTCATATGTTTTTTAAAGTACGTCAGCAATTGATTAGTGTTATCTATGTAGGGGGAATGCTGGGGTACAAATTTAAATCTGGAATTTCCACAATCTGCTAAAAACGGCTCGTCAAGTACTCCTTCAGCATCTCAAAGGTAAGGGACTGTACATAGTATGGTTCGGATATAGCAAACTGGTCATTGCATCAGTTCTATCCGAAATTTTCATGCTGAACATGAAGTAATATAGTCTTTTTCATCTTTATTACTAGTCGTGAAAATTCGGTAAAAGTAGATTTCTTCTATCCGATGATTAATTTTATAGCAGCTGCAATCTTAGTACAAAAATTTTTGTGGGGGCATAAAAAAGGACCTACAATACCCACAGTGACCCTTTCTCCGTTTTGATTACATAAATTGGTAGATCTAATAGTTATAAACGAAATTACAAATTTAATTTTTAGTTTTTTTTATTCGAGCAAGTAGAATCCGTTAGAGTACACATGCTTTTATACTTTTTGGTACATAGAAATTTAGGGTTTAGGTTAGGTTGCAGTACTTGCTCAGGTGTAAATGCAGAATTGGCTACTAAATAATTGAAGCTTTTGCGACCATTTAAAAATAATGCTAGAATTTGTCTTACCAATAGAAAATAACTCGTTATGAGCTCAGAAGGTCTCAAAGTATGTGCTCTGTCCTTTCAAATCTTTTGAGCTTATGTAGATATGATGATAATGTCGACGGATGCATATGTATATCATGCACTAGAGAAGAAACTGGAGAGAAATGTAATAGATAAAGCTTGACTTCAAGAGTGGGGTTTGAGCGCTTACTGTAACAATTCTGCATGAATCTTCCACAGAAACACATACAAACGAATTTATTCGAAAATGATCTAAATAGCACAAAATCATCCATTACACTCCTTACTTAATGCTAGGGTTACATAATTTTTATGGCACTGCATTTGACTGATGAACTGTATATGATGAATATGAACTGAACTGAACTGCATATGAGCTGTAACAAGAATTGTCAACCACAAGTTTGCTAAAACCATTTATATGTGATGCAATCAAACTGAAACACTAGGAGCTTTGAACATAGCCCACAGGATTGTTCCAAATTATGACTCGCCATAGATATTTTCTTGCACAATTAGCTTTTTATCTCTCTATAACAAGCATAGTTCCTTCTCGATCTTTCTCTCTGTCGCGTTCTTGAGTGTTCAGCTTCATGCATTGAAGCTTATTTGATATTTATCGATCCCATGTTTTAAGCATACCTTATTAACTGTATATATATATATATCTAAAACACGAATGAATATATTGATGTGTACAAGATATATTTTTTGAAAATTGCCAAAGTTAGCGCTAGCCATTCATTTTTATATATTACTTCTTCATATTATACTGACTAATTGACTATACGTAAATCAAATTTATCAGTTGATAAAGTTTATCAATGTTATAACAGTTGGTATGTTTAATTTTGTTATAACCGTTAGGCAGTAACACATTTTATTTGTAGAGATATTGCTAGCTATGGTTAGGTATAAATTAGTTTATATTGATGCAGACTTGTGCAGTATACTATCAAGTATACTGGCTTTTATTTGAATGAGCAGTTACAGAACTGTTTTCTAGAACATTCTATGTTGAAGTATAATTGTCTGCTTCAATAATCGATGCTATCATTCGATCGTCTTATGCTAATGTCCCTCTGTCTCTGTGCACTATGAAACACTAAATTTTTTGTAATATTGATTAGGCTTTTGAAAAACTTTTATATATATATATATATGTATAATTGTTTATAAGTACTTTTCAGGTCAATAAGTAATGTCATAGCAACTGTTATGTAAAACGTATAATGAGATGGCAAATTTTGTGGATTTTTCCTCAGCTTTCAAGATATATATCCGGTTCAGCCGCAAGAACGAATCGAAGCTGAAGATATACTCTTTCTTAGCTGCGCACAATCAGCAATGATACAGTTCAACTCTGAGAGAATCGCTGCACCTGTTAAAGGCTTACGGATTTTAGATGTTTGTGCACTTGATCTTCCTGGGTGCGGAACCCAGTTCTTTGAACTAGGTACTCTACATGATTTTGTTGCGTAGAACCAATATTATTAGATCTTGTTTAAAGAATCTTTACATGAAGAACAATAATTACATTACCTTTACGGGAATGAAAAATGAAGAAAAAGCTGATATGGAAAAGGCAGATTGGTGCAACAGATTGAAGCACCCAATTATACTCCATCATAGGACTGTTCTGTAAATTTTTTTGAATTAGATATGCTGCATCCTCTCCAGTGGAATCAATATTTCACTAGTCATATTTGCATAAATTAGAGAGATTAGTTTTTGAGTTGCAATTGTAGTAAACTTTATTTAGATTTAACGAATTAGTTTTTTTATCATTTTTCATTTATAGTGGATAAATGAATAGATCATAGTGTTCCAAGATTATTTGTAGACTTTAGAGTATAATACATTTGAGATATGATAAATTCAATTGGGTGTCTCAGCAGATTCAGTATATCAAATGTAATTACAGAATGAATTTGAAAATAATGCAACCAGCTGCATCACTAACTGCACATGTACAATCCGATGGTATCAGTTTCTGGAATAGCAACTTAATTTGAAAGGACAAAAAAGTACATTTTTGGCTCTTCAATGTAAACACATTTCAGTTTTGTCGGAAGGATTATAGTTAACTCCTCAGTATTAACAAAATCGAATGCTTTATATATAATTTGTTAATAAGGGAAAATGCTAATTTCAATCAGAAGAAACTTGAAATCTCTAATTTTGAATTTGTACATGCTCAAAACTGTGAAATTGTGCACGCAAGAAAGCAGAGAAAAACTATTGGTTTAAATCGCATATAGATATAAAGCTTATTGTGCGAAATATGCAAGTGGCGAGTCATCATTTGGAGGTATTTTATTGGCTAAATTCACGAACCAAATCCTGCTGTCTGATCAGCTCATAGAGGAATGGCTTTAGCATACTTGGAGCTGATGATTCTCGTTACAGCTTGTATATGGTTCAATTCGTATGGTTCACACACAGTTCATTGGTCAAATGCAGTGCTATGTTAGATTGCCATATCTCTAACATTGTCATGTATATAGTCATGCAACAATCGCTTAATGATACTGGTTTAACATGCAGTGTTAGGCAGTGGCAATTTATTTGATGGGGCAAAAGTTGGTACTATGAGGCAAGAATTTGCACAACACTATGGGGCGCATGTAATTGCAGTAAGGCGAAAAGGGGGAGTAGAGGACCACAATGTACCCCCGCTAAGTAGCTTTGATTCCCCGGGCAGGTATAAAATTTTACTTCATGTAGAATAAATTATCATCGATAAGAAATAAAATACCTGAAAAACTGAGTCTGGACATAATGTCTGCGGGCATATTAAAATGAAAATGAGCAACATTCAGTGTACTGATTTTAAATTTAATTCAGAGACGGTCATATCATGCATACAGCACCAGCTCTCGTCCGATCGCTGAAGTGAAACTGCATCGAGCTGGGTTAGTACTATGGTGGGGGACCACATGGGAAGTCCCGGTACTGTCTCTTTCGATTTACTTTTATTCAGCATGATTACAGTTTTTGTCGTTCTCGATGTGTTCAATTCTAATTAATTATCAGACATCGATATGATGGATAATTTTTCTCTGTTACTAATATTTCCATCACAATACCTGATAAAATTTATCATACCTTATAGCATTTTTACTTCAATGAATTCGACACAATCATTATTTTGCACATATTAAATTGCTTTAAAATAGTAAAGAAATACCATTAATCAGAAAGTTTTTCTTGGGAATATGAAAATAAAAAAATGCACAGTCAATCTTTGTCAATATATCTGTCGGCATGTGGGATTTGCTGTTGTCTTAACGGTAGGCGAGTATTCGCTTTAACAAGCAATTTTCAATAAGAGATTTGTAAAGATTTATGTATAGGATGTAAAAAAGTTTGAAATTGTCAATTTTCGCAACATCTGATAAATTTTTGGTTTAAATGCAGGTTCCAGTATTCCCCCTTTAGTCCCTCTCAGGCTCCAACTAGTCAAAGATATATCCGTATAAATTCAGTTGAACGATACGCTGAAGTACAGAATCAGCGTGTAGAAGCAGGAGACTTGGTTCTTGTCCTTGCTAAAGATGAGGTGAAAAATCAAAAATAATTTTCACATATAAGTACTGGTCACCTGTTAATAACCAGTTAAAATTGTAGCCTTTAAATAATACTTGCTACCTATTACTGTGTATCGCACATGCAGATTACAGTTATATAACAGTGTATGGGTAACCTTAACTATTTAACATGTTATTAGCATACATGACTATATATAACAAGTGTTAAATATATAACTTTGCTTACAATACTGGATTTATTTGGTGTTACTATGTGTAATTATGTTTCATTTTTATTGGCCACTAAAACCTTTTGCCACAATAATTCTTTTAAAATTGTTTCGAATTTGACCTTTCAACCATGGTGCACATATTTATCAATATCTATATTAAAGGCAGATGTCATGGTCATTCTTTGAATGCTGGACATGTGCTGTATTCAAGAATAAGATGTAATAGTAGGTGATATATTTCACTTTAGGTATACTATTTAGGAAGTATATATTTATATGAAGCTGTTTAATGTTCGAATTTATGCTGTAATAAAGTGATCATTCGTACATACAAATTTTATAAATACATAGTGTAAAAACACCATAGAAATTCAATTCTATATATTTTTTTGCTTCTGTAAAGTAGTTTGCTGAAACATGGAAACCCAGAACTGGAACACTACATAGCGATTTTTTCCTAATTACTAGTGTTGGGAAAGTTGCCGCACCGATTAGAAACATTGATTATATTCCTGTAGCTGTATTTGTGGCAATGTTGCTATGGGTTGTATTGGCTGACATTGCTATGGTGCAGGTATATAGTTACATATATAGACATGTATAAATAAGCATATATACGAACAAGCATACGTTATTGCATGTACCTACCAGTACATGTTTGCTCAAATTTGTTTTAAACGAGTAGGAACAAATATATACATGTATATTGATATGCGTAAATAAATTTGAACTTCATCGTATATTTTAATATGCATATACATGTATTTTTATATGTATATACGTGTATTTTAATATGTATATACGTGTATTTTAATATGTATATACGTGTATTTTAATATGCATATACGTGCATTTTAATATGCATATACGTGCATTTTAATATGCATATACGTATATTTTAACATGTATATGCGTGCATTTCAAAATGTATATAGATAGTAGTATACATTTGAATTTGATTGCTTCATTCTAGAATCTGTCATATTTTTATCCATTACTTCTAAAAGTTTTTTTACTGGCCATTTTTTCATTTCTTTTAATTCGTTTTAGAGTATTGGTTTTTGATGAATTCTAGAATTTTTGATTCTAATCCATTTTTTGGAAGATTTCACTTTACCGCTTATTTCTAGAAATTTTCATTTTTAAAATCTATTTGCTTTAGAACATTACTTTATTCATTTGTTCAAGAATGTTCAATTTGAAATCTGATTACCTTTCTTTAGGCAGCAATGGCTACCGCCGTATTTTTAATTGCATTTGGATTTATTAGTGCAAAAGAAGCAGTAAATTACGTGGATTGGGCCCTGCTACTCCTAATAGGAAGCTCATTGGGAATTTCAAAATCTATCGACAAAAGTGGATTAGCAGGTACTAAGGTTCAAATAATACGCATGGGTGTTGTATTTTAGTAACATATGCAGCTTTACTTTCGCGTTCTTTGGTAGCACTGCTACTCTACTGTTTGAATCTGTATGCATTCTCTGTCGGACACATTGCAATTTTTTAATCAAAATTTGTTATTTTGAATGTTAACATTGTTACTTAACCTGTGTTATCTATAGAATACATTGCGGGTTTTATCAAAAATGCTGGATTAAGTCCTACCCTTTCGCTCTCTGTTATTTTGTTTTTTTGTGTGGCCATGACTGAGCTAATTACAAACAAGTGAGTGAACACATACAAAAATATTGATTCATATGAATTTATCTAGTACTGTCAGCAATCAGCAAGGCAAGTTTTTGTACTTAAACTGTTCTTTGACAAATAATAGTCATGTTCAAATATTGATGCAATTGAATTGGGGCATTTTAAAAGTTGACGTTAATATTATGCTTTACGATATAACGGTTAGAACTAAGGAATTTCATGTGGGCACATCATCGGCACCTCGTAAATTGTAGGCTGTACTTTATTATCTAGTTAGGTCAATATTATCCTCATAAAGTTTAAACCTCTACTGGATGTTCTGTTTCTTTTTCATTTTGATTGGAATTTTTATTTTAGCATTAAACTAAATGCTTAGTTAAAATCACTACTGGCATTTTTTGTAGATTTTAAATATATATGAAAAAATTCAAATTTTGGTATGGAAATTGAAAAATTTCATCAATTTTAGAGACCTATTCTTCACTTTCTTATTATCATGTTGATACGTTCATGCGTCTATACGTTTTTCAATCATATTTCATTTGTATAAAAATCCGCTTATTACTTTATACTTAGTATTTTTATTTGCATTACGTACATTGAATGTAGTTTTATTCCTGCATCTATATGTATCTTTTCAGTGCTGCTGCTGCGCTCTGTACTCCATTGGCTCTAAGTATTGCTAAATCGCTTGATGTTAGTTCGAAGCCATTTATTATTGTTGTGATGATGGCTGCATCGGCAAGCTTTTGTACTCCTATTGGGTATCAGGTATGCATACCTACTGATGCATCTATAGATACCCATATTTCATTTGAGAATTGGTTCTTGCGCTTACATTCGTATTAACAGACTTGTAAATGGGTTAAAATATATGAAAATCCAAATGTTTAGTATCATTTTGTAGGGTGCTCTGACATCATCTTTGCCTACAGCTAACTTTGAATGTAACAAAATTGCTTCGAACAATCTTCACTTACAAGAAATAAATGGAATTATTTGAGATAAATTCGAATTGAATTTTTTCTAACTTTCAGACACAACCAGGCTTTGTTTTTTATAAAAAATTTGTTGTATTCAAAATTTTCTTTTTTATTATTCTTATTTATTGGCAGTTTAATTATATCTGAACCACTACATATCCTAGTTTAGAAAAATTTCTTTTTTGGAATGAACCATTTTAAAAGAACTTTTTTTAATTTTTCTTTATTTATAGACTAATACTATGGTGTGGGCACCAGGAGGCTATAAATTTGGAGACTTTTTAAAACTTGGATTTTTATTAACTATTCTTGTTGGTATTAGTGCAATTCTATTAGTGCCTATAGTTTTTCCTTTCTAAAAAACTGGTAAAAAGCTGAAATTTTCAGGTCGATGTACTAATTTTCTGTGAGACAATTAGTTTATATGTAATTTTGAAACTTTGAAAATCATTGTACATTCGTTTGTTTTGCTGCACATTATGAAAAAAGTGCCAAAAACTAAAAAAACTTCTTTTTTTAGAAATAATTTATTCTTATTTATAAAATATTGTTCTGCCTGTTTTCTGAAAGTTGATGCAAAAGCTAAAATTTTGAAGCCTACGCACTTTTTTTATTCAGCATCACAGTTCAAATGTATTTGCTCTGATTTTTTGAAATTTTGAAAATCAATTAACATTTGCTTGTTTCAAAGTACGCTAGGACTCACTGAAAAATCAAAATACTATCTTCTCTACCTTAACCCAAGAATTTATTTTGAAATGAAAGGTCATGCTTAATTTTGCATTGATATATTCAAAAAGAACAATTTTCCGTGCATATTTCTCTAACGGTGATGTTCCAATACTTGAGTAACAATTCTGGGAACAATGTAGACATCTATAGATGCATGAATAAGAATGAAGAAATAATACTTTTAGAAACTTTTTTTGTTTTTTTTCTTTCTTTTTTAACTGTTGAAATTTATTCAATAAACGATTTCGTCCAGGACAAGTCATCACTAATTTTTAAAATTCAATAAATTTGAAAATATATATTATAATCGGAGGAATCACCTGTAACTCTTGACTTTGTAAATTGAATCTAGTTGTACTCCAACATATGTAACTTACGTGGCCCCAAAATTCTTCATTTTATCACACTTTAGCGACAAAAGAACAATTAATTCACTGAACAATATTTATTGCGCCTTTTTAGAAAACATGTCAATTACGTACGTTAGGATGCTGCTAGGTTCTATGTAAGATAGCTTGAATGAGAAATAGAAAAATTTTAACAAATTATATTTTCTTTTTTTGTTTTTTTTAACTTTTTATTCAATGATGTATGAGCTGAGTCAATTAACTCAAGAAAGATAATTGTATCCAGATATGATATCTCAGTTGAAAATATGAACTAGAAATGTTAACTCAAGTATGACCAGAGCGTAAATATTTTGCACTATGTAGAATGTTGAGAATCTTGCACTGCAATTGGCGTACACTGGCCAATTATAATAAAATGGCCTGAGAGACAAAAAGTTGAAATGTTACAAGTACACCTGGGATGCAATGCAATCGAATGGTGCCATCAACATTGAATGGTCATAGTTCAAGGGTAAATGCAAGTTGGCACTCATCACCTTGAAAATACTATTTAAGCAGCTATAATATTAATGCTACTATGACTGGAAAGTTATCACTGAGTTTTACTGTTGCCAGACAACATCACGCACCTTACTACTACCATTCAATTATTGTTTTGATGTTACCCTTGCTAGAGAGTTTACTGCAGATGCTGCTGCTACTTCTCGACAACTAGCATTTTCATGTTACTGTAACTGGATTCCTACCTCTTTGGTACTATTGTTATTGAATCATCACAAATATCAAACTTGGGGTTGTTTCAATAGGACTTCAAAAAGTATCTTATCTGGTACCTATCTAATGCGTTAAAATAGAACTTGAACCTTTTCAAGCAAATTTATAGAATATGATAGTAAAATCTTTTTTTAAACTGATGTTAGCCAAGTTGATTCTTTAAACTGCAATGATTACTTTTTTGGCGCTAAAAATATTCAGTTTTGTTTCTGCAAAGACAAAAAAGCTCAATTAAAAAATTCTATGAAACATGACAAGTAGTATAGTAAACGTATCTGATTACAACATCTGTTTTGAGTTGACACAAAACTACTATAAAAGCATTTCTTTCATTTCAGGTTTTAATTCTTCACTTGTTAAATGGCCATAAAATTATCTCACTTACTTTTGAACTTTTTTGCCCACTGCTAATCATGACAACTTTTTAACAATATTTGCCACAGTATTTGTTCTGGTCAGTAAGAATTTTGAGTAATTCAATTGAAAACAAGATTTAAAACTTTTTTGCAAAAAGTGCATCAATTTAAGAATCTTTTAAAGTGGAATTTAAAAAATCTCATTGAAGACCTCAAAATTTAAATTTTGCACGTGCTGTGTAAGAATCAAAAGGCTTCTCAAAGTCATTCAATAAATTGTTGTCATCCCAGGCTCCCTATTGAATGAAGTTACTGTCAAAAAGTTACTGGATACATGGAATTATAACATGACTGCTTTAAGATATGTTAAAAAATTTAGTACCACCTTGCTACTACTAAACAGTACCTAGCAAAGCATTTGTCAGGATATTTGCCGGTCCTGCTATCTCTTTAAATTGCTACAGCATAACTGCTCTACTATGTTCACCTATATTTTGCCCACACTTTCTTTCACCTTTCGCCTCTATCTACCTATTTGCGCCTTTTATCCTAATTGCGCCTTTGATGCCAAACCCTTTATGTCTACACCTTTGCCACAATCCTTTATGGAATCCTTTATGCACTTACTCCACAATTTGCCA
>JAULBW010068101.1:0-35400 GCA_032358265.1 Vaucheria bursata
GTAACTGCTGTTTGAAATGTAACTGCTATTTGAAATGTAACTGCTAACACGGCGTTAACAAATCAATTCATAACAGTTGCAATGCTCCAAACTCCACCTTCAATTTATTGGATATTATTCTAGAATTATCATCAATCTCATAACTTCACTTTATTCGGCTTCTTTAAATTACTCCGCTTTACTTCTGCCAAAGTTAATTACAAGAGATACTTCAGTGAACTCTGGAATAATCACAAGCCTGCAAATAAAAAGTTGTGGGCTTACTTATGGAGTAAAAGATTCAGCAAGATTAACCGGAGAGCCAGTTTTAAGGGCACTTCAAAAGGGTATACCACAGGAACTAGCGGGGACATGCTTACTTGTTCAGTCTTGTATTTTTATACACTCTTCAGTTTAATAAACTTTTGTATTTTTATTTGATCTTTCTATGATTTGCTGTTTGTTTACCCTCTGCTATACATTGGACTTCACCCCTCTACTGAGCTACATTGTCTATACAAATGCATATCTAGTATATTATATTATAATATCTTTCTTCTTCCACCCCAACAGATATTATGGAAAAAAGATTCATGAAATCATATTTAGCCAGTAAAAATTAACTGTAAGTAGTAAAGAGTACCTTAGTGCCAGTAAATGGTTGATTTTAGGCATGAATAGTCAGTACTAGACAGTAAAATTTTTTTACAGAAGTGAAGAGTCACCTTTAGAAAATGGAAACAAAATATTTTTTACAGAATTTTAAAATTTTGAGAGCAAATAAGAAACAAAAAAATTTGTTATTATTACACTCTTTAGTAAAATTTGAAAGCTTGGCAAATTTCAAATCATCAGTCATCTTGGCCTGTATGCACATAAAAATGCTGGTGGCACTCCAAATCATGTTTAGCTGTGTAAACGACAAACTTGAATGCAGTCATCATAATCCAGCACATGGTGCTTACCAGTTGAAAATTTGATGTTTCTCTAAAGGAAATATTTCATTTATGATTTATATAAGCATATGAAGCTAGCAACTGAAACTTGCACTGAGGATGCATCATAAACAGTATTACTTGAACTTTTTTAAATTCTGTAGTACTCCATTAAAAAGATCTATTAAATATAGAATGCATTTATTATATTATTGCATCTGTAACATCACTTTTTCTGCATTGTGGCTAATGGTAAAGTCAAACACCATTTTTGTAGTGATCATATTTGCTGAAATTGCTTACAATCAAAGCTTTTCTATTTTGAAGTAAATGGGATGGATTAGATGATGCTTTGAAAGATTTACCAAGAAGCAGCAAGATATTACGTGAATGCTCATAATGATATTTATAATCTTGATAAAATTCACCCAGCAGAGATTCATAATTACTCTTGGGCATTTTATGTGGTCATGTTAGGAATTAACACCTAAGGGAGTTAATTCTATTCTGTAGCTGCGGTATAATTTGTTTCGGTTTCAGTTCAGTTTTACTTCGGTTTCAGTTTGGTTTCAGTTTCAGTTCCAAGATACATCAGAGAACTGAACCCTGTTCTTCATGCTACTAAGTTTTGTGTGTTACGAAAGTTAACTCACTTTCAGCAACACATGTAGGTTAATATCAAATACTATTTCTGTTTTTATGTTATTTGTTGTTTGTATTTTCCTAACAGCTCATTAGAGTTAAATCAGAATTGTAGTCCATTACATCCTACTGTCTGAAAAAATTGAAGAATTCCAAAAGCACATGCTTTGTTTATACCAGCTCTGATGATTAAAAGCTTCATTAAGTCATGTAAATTATGCAGAAAAACAATTTCATCAAAAAAGTGTTGTCAATAAAATTTCAGTGCATTCAAACAATTTTCTAAAATATAGAAATGATTGCATGAAAATCATTTGAACCTATTTTAAAGTGGTATTGATTTTTATAAATTTACATTTTTGATATTCATTTTTTTTTGCCATGCTACTCATGCCATGCTACTCATGCCATACTTAAGAATCAATCTTAAAAAAACTTATCTTAAAATTCCATTGCACCTCTTTGTTCAAATATACAGAGCTAAACTTCTTTTCAATATACTTACTGTACCTACCTATTTAGTTTTTATTTCTATCAGCTTAATCATACTCTATTTGTTGATAAATGCAGAACTATAATCAATTCATAAATCTTGGAGAAAAGGTTTTTTCCAAACTTGTAAAAAATTTCATCTATAAAAAAGATTCAGTTAGTTTGTGCACTGAAAGCAATGAAATAAATTTTTAATCCTGCAGAGGGCTTTGTTTTCATGGTGATATTATTTAAAATTTAAATAAAGCTGAAATATACAGAAAATTAAAGTGAGATACAGGAAAGCCTATGAAAAACAAGTATTTATCTCTCTACTTACTTTTATACCATAAAAATTTGAATCTAACTGATTAACTAGCATATATTTAAATATAAGTTTGCACTGACTATTGAAGCCAAATAATTGAAATGCTTAATACATTCAAAGATTTTTTCCATTAAATTTTCATTTATTCTTTACAATTTCTCTAGCAAATATTATTTTGTTTAAACTGACAGCTATTGTTGTCAACATAAGAGTTTCCAGGATTTTTGTGCTACTGTACCAATTTCTGTCCCAGATTGTGACCTATGACCTGTTATATTGGATTATATCCATCTTGATTCATATCTTACTTTAGAATTATCTTACCCGTCTATCCATGATTGATTCAGGATCCATTTAATAGCTCAACAGTTCATTCCATAAAGTTTATTTACCAATATTTTCAATCTTCTTGGAACTACAGTACTTATTTCATCACTAACCAAGAGTGGAATATTCTTTTTACTTCCAGTAAAGTGCTCAATTTTCAAGAGACTGTCTGGAATTATACAAACTCTTGTGTGCTTTGCTTTATCAATATTCAACTTTTCTACTTCTCACATTGAAGTATACTCCCATAACATGTGATGAGTAACAGTCCTTGTTTTAAATATACTCTTGTTTTCTATTTTTTCCTTTCTGTCACCACAATGTGATCCAATCACAGTGTGTTGTACACTTTCATTTTTCCTTTCAAGAATGAAGCATCAATTTTTTGTACTTATGTACTTTGTAGTATACAATACAAGTAAACTTAAAAACTTTATGCTACCCTGCTCAATATAGTTTTCGTTTTTTCCTTGATGAAACGTTATGGCAACAAAGAACTAATTGACTTGTTAGAATTAGCATTGAAGTTTTTCCCAACAAGCCTCATAATTTTACTATTTTGATTTTAATAAGGTATTTTTTTTTAACAGAGAAATAATTTTTAAGTTTTCAACAAAATTAACTGTTAACAATAAAGAACTCACTCTATATGATCCGATTTGTAACCAAATCAAATTAATGACTTTTTAGTGAATGCATTCAAAACTTTTTTTGCATTGCATTTTAAAAGATTTTTACAAATACCAACTATATTTCTATTAATATTGTGCAGCAAGTACATCTATATGTGTCACAAGTCATTTTTTTGTATTACATCTAGATATTTTCCATAGAATTTACTATATTTCAACAATCGCTCAAATAGTATGCCTTTAATTTGTGTGTTTCTCAAATTTATGCCGTTTTTATGTAGACAAAATTACAAATTATGGGTAAAAATTTAATGCATTCATTTTTGCTTGGAGTATGCAACCTGACAGTGTTGATTGAGGTATTGCAATATAAATATATATATATATATATATATATATATTACAGATTTAATATAAGATGTTATAGTATCAAACAAAGTCATATTAAGCCTATAATTCTTGTAGTGCTACAAATCGTGATTCATGCGAATATTCTAAATCTTTGGAATGTTGAATATGTGCAGAAAAGATTCTTTTTTAGAGTGTAGAATAGCCTACTAGCAAATTGATTTTTTCAATTCTAAAAAGTACAAGTACGCACAGGATACATAAATCTTAGAAATTATTGTGAATGCTTGATCTTTGGCTCCCCAAATTTACTTTAATTTTTCCTTAATATTCATATAATGAGGCAACTACACAAGTGAATTCTCCTCTATTCTATTTTTTTAAATTCAAGTTCAACAAGTAACTATGTAGAATATCTGTATGTAGAACTTTATATCGGTAAATTATACATAAAGTAAACTTTAGATAAAAAATTTCCAAATCACCGAGCAATTTGCTATATCCAAATATCAGAATCTACATATGGTTCATTATGAATCAATGATTATTTGCTTTCAGCAAAACTCTGTAAAGAGTAAATTTATTATATTCAGACTTAAGTTTAAGTTTAAGTTGGGCCACATTTTAATATAAATGTTACCTACATGACAAAGTATATATTTACATAAAAGTGGCTGTCCTTCATGTAAATACTGTGCACAAAATCATTGATACTACAATATAGTCATACAACTATTACATCTGTATGCATTGACAAATAAGGTGTAAATGAAACAAAAGTCCTAAATATCCCCTCAAAAATGTAGCAATTATGAGCCAGTGTAAATGCTCTACCATAATTGCTCAGCTGTATTTGAGCAATCATGTCAAATTTTTACAATGCCTTTACAATTTTATTGATTTGGCCTTTGAAATGCTTGGCCAATTCTTGATGTCTCTTTTCAACTGCTGTACTTGCTAGTTTTTCTGATTCCTCTAGTGCTAATTGTGTCTGTAAAAAATACACAGGATGGGAAATTTTCGTAGAGTTATTTTTATGAGTTGTTGTCAAATCAAATTTATCAAACTAAAGAATTGATTCTATGATGCAACACAGTCCAAGCTATGTCAATGTATATAGGTAACAAAATATTGCATTTTTAACCTTTCAGAAATTGATTGAATGTTTGACCTTTGAACAGAAATGAACTGACTCATTATGAGCTGATAAATTGCAAAGGCAAATATTTGCCTGTTCACATCCGCTTTCACAATTTAAATATTTATTGTAAAAAAACTTTATAATTAGTGGATTATGAGATACTTTTACAAAGAAAATATGTCTTTTCAAAAAAACCTGTTCAATTTTCTTGAGAAGTGATTTTTTATCTTTAGTTGCTTGATATCCATGCTGATGACGACTCTCAAATGAAGTCTCAACTATATCGAGTGCATCTCGTTTGGATTCCAACACATTTTCAATCTGAGTCTTGCCATTTGTCACTATACCCAAAAAAATGAATTAAAATTGCAGGAAAATACCAGTCTATGAATTGATCATTTCCATAAAAATGAATTTTTATCTAACTTGAGTTGAATGCATACATAGACAAAATCAAATCTGGTTCAAAGTTACTATAATGCTTTTGTGACATGCCATCCATATTTATAAAAAGTGCCATATATGTGACCACAATTGAAATCATAAATCAGTTTGATTTTATGGTGTTTAAGCTGAAAAAATAACTTTTAATCTTCCCTTACACTTCTTTTCACGTGAAAAAATATTTATCTGTACGTTGAAAAGTCATTAAGTGGAAGGTCAGTCGATTTCGAAATGTTGATCTAACTAAGTGTTTCAAAAATTCAGCTATAAGCTAAGTGCCAATATCCCCTGACTCAAGCTTTGATAAAAACTCATGTTGTATTTCGTAGTAAAAATTATTGTAATAACAGAATTTGACAGGAGTAAATGCCATTACTAAAATATTACAATAACAATTTTTGGTATCTAATGATAAACTTATCATATTCAACTAAAATTTAACTGTTGAAAGACAAATAATGTTTTATCAATAGAATTCATAAAAAATTATGGGAATCACCTGCTTCAGCGCTCGTTGCTGTAATTTTATCTGTGAGAATAGTGCCAAAGTGTTAAGTCAAAGAATCGTCTTCGACAGATAAACAATATTGATCAAAACACAGGCATACCCTTCACGACTTTATCGACAGCCTTCTTTAGAGTCAACTCTAGATCTTTCAGCAAGGGATTAATGTCCACCTTGATTTTATCATTTCTTTCGCTTGTTCCGGTCTTCATAGGATGAGTCGGTCGAGTTATTTTCTTTGGTGGAGCTAAAGAAGCCTTAAGTCCAGACTTTTTTCTTGCTGTCGTAGGTTCTTTTGGTGATTTCGACGGCTTAGCTGCTTTGGACGCACGTGCCATTTCACTACAATAAATTTTTCTTGAAAGTTGCAATCTCAAGCCGTTTCAGAAATGCATTCATTTCGATTGGTCAAAAAGTTGAAGTTGAACATGCCTAAAAAATGTATAGAACGATAACTCTTCTAAAATTCTATGACTCTATTGGTTATGATTTCACTTAAAAATTATTTTCATCCAATGAAGTTTGCCTGAAACATCGCATAGTTCTCTTAATTTTTTAACAGATGGCAAAAATATATCCGAGAGTAAGAGATATAATAAATTTCCTGTGGCTTTGTGTCTAGTGTAATCAGTTTCAGCTTTTTCTAATATGGTGGTTTAGGTTCTAAGTTTTGACAATCGCAACAGAGAAAAATTGACGAAAGAACGTTGCACATTTTCGAGTAAACTTTTAGATATTCCTGTTACCAAGTTAAATTGCGACGAATATTTTCTAATCAATTCAAACAGATTGGGAAAGTTGCACTACTAAAGACTTTGATATATTTGAAGTCGTAGAAAATTCTTATGGGCTTCGCATGGAAATACTTTCTTTTCAACGTTATCGTAATTGTATTAGGGCTAAATATCAAAGCTATTGATGTGCCTGTACTGGAGGATGGAGTTTTCACTGCAGGTGCTGTTGATGCGGGTGATTTCATGTACTACGAAATGCCACTCCCGGCTGGATTCAGTAAAGCCATTAAGGTATTTCTTTGGTTATTTTCATACTAATTTCTACTTTAGATTTACATACTTTATGGAAGCTCTAAGCCAATTTCTGAATTTGTAGGGATTTAATTTTTGTTGCCAAATGCGTGTTTTTCGAATCAGATAAATTTTGTTAAGTGCAATTTTGATTTTTGATGCTTTTAAATGTTGGAAGTAGAACTTCATTTTATGTAAACGCAAATCTGATTAATTCTTGTTATCTAGTTCATCAGAGAATAAGCCGAAATGAGACATTTAGTTTCAACAATGTAGCTGCTGGTTCAGCTAAGAACAGGCACAATTGAAAATAATATCTTCTTACTGAAAAATATAAATTTATATGGAAAAATTGTACTTGATCTTTAAGTAGCAATCTTAGTTGAAAAAATGATAAAAAAACGTGGAAAAATATGTACTTCATATGCTTTTAATGTGTCCATATCTAATTTTTTGCTCGATTACTGTTTGTTTTCTTTGTAGGTAGCTCTTCAACCAATATTTGGCGACCCTGATATGTTTTTAACCTTAAATGGTTCAATTCCTGGGATTGAGACATATGAATATAGTAGTAAACAATGGTGGACATCTAGCGAACAGGCAATAGATCATTATTCTTTCTATGCATCTTTTTCAAAGAATTATAGAATAAATTTGATATGATTTTTAAAGTTTGCTTTAATTTGGTGCTTCAATTGCATCCAATGCATCAAACTTCAATTGAATGGAATGTGTAATAAATGTAATATTACTAGAAATAAAATTTAATATATTCATTTCTTTTTTCGAAAAATTTTGTCAGATTTTAATTCGACCAGAAGATGATTCTGTTCAAAAAAGTTGCTTGGCTAGTGAATGTGTTCTAAAGTTAGGAATTTTCGGAAAGGAAAAGACTGAATACATGGTGACAGTTACTTCTGAAGGGACCCCCATTCAAGTAAGAATTATTTATCATTTTGTAATTCCATGCATTGGTTTGTTATTTCTTGGAAAAATCCAGATTTAATGAATAATTTTGAAAAAAGTTTTGTAATTCATTAATATCTTTTTGCATATATTATTGAATTACATTGTGAAAAAGGCTATATATTTATTTACCATATGTAATTCTAAGTAAAAAAATTTAATAGCAGCTTTTTTTTTGTTTTTTAAGGCAATTAAATATTTGTTTGACATCAGCGTTCTTTCTCTTTTGAAAGAAAAAACAAGCACAAACTATTTTTTAAACAAAAAATTATTCTTTTCGTCTTTTACTTGGCTATTCAGTTATTGAGTGGAAGCGCTTATTCAGGGGTAGCAATGTCTAATTTACCGGCTTTGTTCCAATTCAATTTGAATTATGGTGGAAACTTTACGCTAATGTCTTTTTCTGGAAGTCCAGTATTATATTTAGGATGTGGTTCTAGTTTTCCTAGCTCTATGGCTTATGTCTGGAAATTAAACCTAGAGGCTAACACAGGAGGAATGCTATCTATTTCTGGTACTTTTACATTTAATTCTTGTTGTTTTTACAAAATAATTCTGACAATATATTTGTTTTTTACATTTTATTGGATGATTGCCTGTATTACGCTCATATTTATTTTGAATTTTAATAATTGGTACTTCATATTCAACTGTGAGTTTAGATCTATTCAGCAATTCAATTTTTGATATAGGACATTTATGTTTTAGGTATTCAAAATTATTTTTTTAGTACATTCATTATTTGAAATATGTTGCTATTTTTCGCTTTCGTGTTGATTTTTGATTTTTCTTTTCACTGTTTGATTTTGTAGGATCAGGAAATATTTGGCTGTCAATTTTATTTTAGCTTTTACATTTAAACCAAAATTTCTAGATTCAGAAGTATGACTTTTTTTAGTACTCTGCTTTCTCTTATTTTCTCTAACAAACAAAAAAATTTTGAAATGTGCTTACGAATAGCAACTTTTCTTGTGAACTTTACAAATTTGTATAATTTCATAGGACAAGTTGAGAAATGTACTTCATTCAAGTTTTTGAAAATAAATATAAATAAATTTAGTTCTGAGAAAATTTTCAAAACATTCTTAATTATGTTTTATGTTTATATCATGAAATTACAGTATTTTTAAAAGTTTGAAATACTATTTAGCCAATCCGTTTTTGTTCATTTTACTAATCAGATTGCTTAAATGGTAAAAGATGTTCATTCTATCATATTCCACCGTACATTGTGTGCTTTTTTTAACAATTACATGGATTTAAAATTAAAATTTTTAGTTTAAATTTCATCCTTAAAATTATTTCATTTTTATTGTATTTTTAATATCGATGCTATCATTTACATCTTCCATCATTGACTTTATTTTTTGTGTTGAGTACTATGGTATTAATAAAATCATACTGCATAGAGTTAGATTCATTTAATAATTCTTCTTTCTATGTTGTTTGCCATATGAAAGGGTGTACGCATATGCACTATGATGATATGAACTTGCACTAAAATTATCCTTTTTTTCAGAGAGTGAAGCTATAAAGTCTGGATGCCACATCTCTGACAAAACTTTAACTATCTATTCGATTATTGAATCCGAAAACAACGGTACTGCAGCATTTCGATTAGTAACAGAAAATTTTCAAGATGATGGGATTGAAAACCTAGTTGAGCCAGGAATGCCCCTATCAGGGACTGCCTGGCATCATCAGTTCAAATACTACGAGGTATTTAAGCATATATCGCTAATGGCGCACGTTCAATTTTCCATATACAATCGACTTTTTTCTGGTTTTGCACAAAAAAGATTTAAATAATTACTCTAAGGCAATATTTTTTACCTATTTATGTGCAAATGTATGCATGATAGAATACATGTATGTTTCTAAACTATTGCTGATATTTTCTCTAATGAATATAAGCATTGGCGGATTTAAATTTTATGCATTATGAAAAGGTTCATTTCATTAACTTGTAAATATGTGTCAGAGAGCATGCGAATAAGCATATTGTCATCATTGTTTTCATACATTCTAACATATATATATATATATATATATATATATATATATATTTATATTTGCTAGCCATATATTTTAATGGATGCAGACTATTGCAATAGTGATAAATTGTTTGTGGTAAGATGTACGCACGAATTTGTAATTTATATGTATAAACTTTTGAAACAAATTAATATCTGAATAAATGCAACGACAGCAAAATTAAATGAATCATATTAATAGTAATCATTTCGATTTTATACAAATCTGAGTTGCATCGATGCAGGATTCGTCCTATTATTTTTTGTATGCTGATTCATCTGTTCACCCGTTCAAAAATTCTTGCGCAAAATTGCTTATTAAAATGTTTATTTTTAAAATTCTATTTGTGAGTTTGCAAGGAAAAATTATTTCCAAAATAGTTAAAAAAACAAAAAATCGAATTTTATTGGATTAATATCAAATATAGCACCTTAATTATTTATAAGAATTTTCTTATAACTTTCATGAATCACTATTTACGCTCAAAACTGTATTTCAATGCACAAAACAGATCCGACTCGGAGATAATCGCTATAACCCAATTGCTTTATCCGTCATGTCAGAAGAAGGAACTGTCGAATTTTACGTGGGAAAAAATAATTCCAAGCCTTTTTGGGACGATGCATCAAATTCTGTAGCCAATTACAATACTTTGTATACGAATAATGTAACTGAAGGATCGGCTTCGGTAATTCGATTTGATTCGACTTTTTTCCATGAAATTTGCCATCTTATTGATGAAGAATGTGTGTTTAGATTTGGAGTTATGGGAGCTGAGCCAAGAGAGGTATTTTTCTGTAGTTTCTTTTCATATTTTTCAATTTTTATTTTATCATTTCTTTTTATTTTTCCTTCATTTTTTTAATTTTTTGTTGAAATGATTTTTTGGAGGTTTTTCCCGATCTGCATAGATTCTAAAATTCAAATCAATTTGCTTAGCTCCATAAATCATTTTGTTTAGCAAACTTTATTAGAAATCTTAGAGCTTGAATGCACTGAAACAGTAGAGAGAGAGGAATATTATTGACTTAAATGCACAATTATATTTCTACGTGATATTGTTCTGAAAAACTATTCTGCAACTGTTTGTTCAAATGTAGTCTAGTGTACTGAATAGTATACTCTACTAGTTTGCATGACTGTAAAATAATATGTAGCTAATCGTGGCTAGCAATATTGCAACAACTCTTTATAAGTTTATTAAATAATGTTTTGCCTTTTCCTCATACTTCGGACCACTATTACAGTTATATTACAAAATTGTTCTTACAAACAAGAAATCATTTCAAATGATTTGAGATATAGGAGTGAAATTCAATCTTTATGATTTGTGTCGTTAATTTTGAAAATATATTTTATCAACTCTAAAATTTAAAGAGATTAAACTTTAGAATATTTTTGAGCAAAAATATCATTATTTAGTTTAGAAACAGTTAAATATTTGAGTATGCAGGACAACTATTTTTACTACATTTTCTTTTTTTTAATGTTTAAACATTCTTATGAATATCGACTTGACAATAAAATTGATTTAGTTATAAGCTCAAACTGAACTAATGCATATATAAAACTAATTGCTAAAAATATTGAATGTGGTTCTAAAATTGAAAATTGTAAGTGAGGCAAATTATTTAGGCTCTCAAAAAGTGCACTTTATTATATGTATGCAGACTTTACACAGTTGTTCATTTTACTTTCCTTATAGACTGGAAATAGGTTTGTATTGACTGTGATGATGCAAAATGTGGCAACGTTGCTCATGGAAGGGGTGCCTATAAGAGCAAGGTGCATACATGCATACATACGCTCCTTTATATTCTTAGGCCAGTTGGCAATAATTATTATTATTGAAATATGGAAGCAATAATTAAATAAGCATTTGCGATTATTTTTTTAATTCTAAATCAACGTTATCTTAATCAAAATTTTAATTTTGAAATTTTTTCATAGAAAAAATAAAAATGGCAAAGGTTTTATCAATGAATTGTACATGAGTTACTTAGATGGAAAATAAAAAACATGCTATTGTTTGAATTTAGTATGTGAATTTGCTGGGCTTCCAGAATAAATGTCGCATTGATATCACTCTCCCTTGAATAGAAAGCATATAGTTCACTAAGTGTTACATGTCAAAATAAAGGAACCATAAAGTTTAAAATGCAGACTTTGATAGTATCAATAATATTCTAGAATAGTGAGGGTATTATTTTCAAGAAATATTCATAAATATATATTACTAATTTAACCTTTTCATCGATTCTGAACTATTCTTACTTGTCTGATTGTAAATAGTATCCATAGCTTTGTCATTTACACAGTGGCGCTTACAGATATTTGCCGACTTGACTTTATCAAGTTGAACAAACTTGAACTAACTCAAGTCAATTTTCAAATTTAGTAAATCTGAGTGTACTTAAATTAACGTCAATCACTTTTATTGCAGTAACACTGCTAGGCAAATACGCTATTTTCGAATGACAGTGGTTGAACCGAATGCTGATTTGTCAATATCAGTTACACCATTAGCCGGAGACCCGGATATTTATGTGGGGGCCCCGGGAGATGATCCTCCAACTGCTCTCCGATATAGATGGGAAAGTGTTCATTTCGGGGGCGACAGTTTGGTGATTCAGGTATTTTTCCTACTTAAGAATTATTGGCTGCATAAAATAGAACCATGTAGGCAGCTTTTTATTTGGGTTTTTTGAAAATTTATTTTTACTGGCTAGTGTGCATCTCAGCATGAATCCCAATATTATTTCGAAGCATATTTTTAGATTTTTTTGCCATGTTAATCATTTATTTGCACATTGATTTTGAAATTTATGAAATCAGGGTATTTTTCTCGAAAATACCAACATCAATAATCAACGGTGGTCACAAGGTTTTTACTGTCATTTTTCGGAAATTTTCATACAAGATTTATCTGGTAGTATTTTTTCCTCTGGTTTATAGAGCAAATAAAGGTAGTCTATCCAAGATATTCGTCCATATAGTAAAACTATCCTATCTCTTGATAAGTGATTGCTACATAGGTTCATTGTATTTTTACTTAAAAAACATTACAATGTAGTAACGAAACAGAAAATAAAGCATTTTGAAAATGTATGGAAATTGAAGTTGGATTAAACCATCAAAGGGTACACTATTTGAATATGTCCTCTACTGTGACTACTGTCTAAATATAAATCTATCGGAGTTACATTCGATGTAAGACTGCTTTACTCTGTCGGTAAGATGGTAAATTTTAATATTTGAACCTTTCAGATTCTTAAATCATTTCAAATTGAATCCTCAAAGGTAACACTGCAGTTAAATTCGGATACATAGAATTCGATTTTTACAAATTGTCCCTTATGAAAAATAAATGTAAAATTCGTACTGTGCTCAAATTATTTTATAGCATTCGGATATAGCAAATTTTATTTGTAAGGAATTAATTTGGTAGTTCTGACAAATTTATTACATCTTACATTTGCTGCATTTGGATTAGACCCTATTAGTTACTCTTTAAATACAATCCCCTGTTGTTGCATATGAATTATATTGTAATGCTTACTTTTTACCTTTTAATTAATGACGTAAATCGTCTCGATAATTTTAAGATCTAGCAGAAAGTGAAGCTTTCTGTGTTTGATATTTTATCTAATATTTGTATTCGAATTTAGGCTAAAACACTTGCTGAGTTCTGTAATCCATTGATAGAAGCTTGTGATTTCATGATTGGGATTAGCTCTTGGATTTCGTCTTCATACACTGTACAGGTTAACATTTTTTTCCTTGGATTATTTAAATGACGACTTTTTGTTTTTTCCTTATTTGTCTGTTCCCAAAAAAAGGAATATTGAACTCTTCATGAACTATTTTAGACATTGACTTTTTAAAAATGAATATATATATATATATATAAATATGCATCATATAGTACCTCTCCAATGTGCCAATTTTGATAAAAAGTATGAGAAAAAAATACATGAATGTGGTAAGACTGCTTATTGGATTTTCTACTATTATTTTAGTAGACAAGTATAATTGCGCATTTTTTCATATGTTTGAGATTATAGTATACAAATATGATGATGTAGTTATAAATTTTAGACTAAGAATTTAATTTTAATTTTAATAGAGTTCTATGAGTAGAGGATGGCAGAAACCTTTATCTCTTGTTTATGGGCAGCCGCAAATGGGTATAGTTGAAGATGGTGGATTTGCTTATTATCAGGTGATTTCAAAGAAATGCATACATGCATACATACATACATACATGCCTGCTAGTTGGTGCTTACCTGACTGAAATGACGCCATTACTTGTGTGATTGGCAATTTCGCTAATGTAATTCACCAATCAACTAAGTCTTCGACTTATGCTTACTAGGTTCATTTAGGTTTTCCTCCCCAACAAATAACTCCTTGTCAATAGATGCCCCTTGAGCAGGAGTGGGTTTGCTAACCTCCTCTCCTTTCTGAAGTCTTTGATGATTTTTGCAAATGTACTGCCACGCACAATTCATGCATAATTACATCCCTTGGATAATTTCTCCCGCTTCACTCGAAGTGAAACTTTTCAGTGGCCGAATTTACAGCATCAAAATTATGATAAAGTACTGAAATAGAGGTTTACTATTTTGAACATTATTAGCTGAACGTGGAATTACGATATTTTTAGATTGCAGTAGGCTCAAATGTCACCGAAAACCCCCACATTTCTGTAACCGTAACCCCCACTGATGGGGGAGATACTGATATTTTCATCACATCATCAAGAGAGAGAGAGCCCGGACCGGATATGTTTGACATTCGAAGTCAGTCTTGGACTGGTAGCGATGTTGCCATCTTCACAGAAGGTATAAATTTTTTATTTTAGGTACATTGCTGTCTTGCCTCGAATATAGCAGCATGTTGCTGTAATTGAAACTGAAACTCCGCAATGCGGGAAATATCGAAGAGTTCCTAAATAAATTCAAATTAAACAATACTTCAATATAACGATATGTTTTTTATCGAATTGTAATATTATTGGTTTTCATGTATTGATAAGTATGCATTGTGAAACGGTACAATAGGTCTTATCGTTTAGTCTGAACCGAAAGTTAGTCCTATTGATGCAAATATAACAACATGGAGTTCTAATTGAATATAACAATGCATGATGTCCTAGCCAAATAAAGCGATATATTACTATATTCGGCATAAAACGGCAGAACTTTTTCTGTCCTCATTGAGGACACGTTAAAAATGCACTGGAACTAACTTTAGGATTGAACTTTGGCTTTTTTCCTTAATTGTAACTTATGTGCAAACATGAATTTTGAAAAATGGGAACTGTACAAATAGAACTGCATATAAAACTGCTAGATGCTGGATTTCAAAATATTGCTTAGTAGCTCTCTATCATCAATAGAATCTTTTCATCCTGTTCTTTTACTTTAAGTAATATGTATGTATGCATAAAGGCATATTTTGCCTTCTATGGCTTGTTGAATGTTGCATATTAAAAAGCTTAGAAGTATTAAACCTAGTATATGAATATTTTTTATCGATAGTCATTAAAAGATATGACTCTTTATTCATGTTCAAGTTGAAGTAACTTGAGCACATTCTGATCAACCTAATTCAACCTAATTCTAGCTCTTTGAGTTTCTAAGCACTACTTTTAGGAAACGTTACCAATCAAAAAGTCACACAAAGGGTTAGGGTTTATGGCTTTGTTTTTTGAAAATCGATTTATTTTTTACGGAATGATTTCTACAGAATATTCTTTTTGATAAATATTTCTTTTTGCACGAGCATTATTTATAGCAAATATATGCATTAATATAATATATCATTCTAGCATTTTTTTAAATTCTAAAATTCTTTGCTAGAATGTCTTAATGAAAATCAATCTACTTCATTTGTTTCAAAGTATTAGTTCATTGATTTAATTATTTATCCCATACTTACAATTGAATATATACATATATACGTACTGTAAACTTCGGATATAGCTAATTCACTTTAACAAATTTTCACTTATAGCGAATAAATTAGTAAGCCGTGCTATGTCCGAGTTGAGAATCAGAATTTAACATAATGAATTTTGGATATAACTAATTCATTTGGAGGTCCTGATAAATTTTTCAGATCCGAAGTTTGCAATTTATTTATTAATTTTAGGAGTGCAACACTACTGTACCAATTGTACTCTATTTATCGCCGTTCGGGGGTTCCGTGGGGGCCGGTTTTCTATAACAGCAGAGCTTAACAGAGGTATAACGCTGCTACAAGCTGGGTTACCTGTTACTGGATCAATTGAGAATGGTAACGCAAAATATTATTATCTTCATACTCCCGAGGGGTCCTCTGGGAACATTGAGGTTTGTTCAATATATTTGTAAAGGTTTTTTTTAATATTTTTGAGTTCTAATTATGAGCATAATTGAATTGCGTTTTTCTAAAGTTTAAATAGAGTAATTTATACTTGAGAGAGAAGATATAAAGTACTGTATTCAAAAGTAATAGAGAAACACAGAGGCTATGAAAATCATATAAACAAAACTCATTGCCAAGCCAATTTTAAATCTATTTTTTATTTTATTTTTTTTCTGATCACCTTTTTTTATTGATATTTTGTTCTTCTGCTATCTATACCTAATATATAAAGCTATTATGAACCTGTAATGCTTCCTGTAGTTGACATTTCATTTTTTTCATTGGACTGCAGTTCTGAGTCAATAGCTATCAGTTCAATTCAGGCGGAAAATGCCTTACAGAGCCTATGTCAAAGGTTGTCTTTACTTGGAATCATTGGGTTTCAACCCCCGCGCAATATTTCCCATCTTTATCCAGTTCAAATTTTACCCATACTAAACGTTTTCAATGATGTAGTGTAGTTATATGTCTTAACATTAGCGTACATAGTAGGAATATATTAATTAATTTTGTCTTTGTCCACTTTTTAAGATTCGACTTACAGTATTAAATGGAGATACAAACCTATACGTAACTGCTGGTTTTGGGACAGAGCTTCCTGGGCCAGGAAGGAGTGATTTTCAGTGGACAAGTGAAAAATCGGTGCGGGGAAAATAATATTTTCATGTGCATTTAAATTTAATCTATAAATTTATATAGTGACTTGTGCGTACTTTCTAATTTTGATCTTGAGCAAATACATGTATTATTATGTAATACAGATATGTATCCTAACAAACATACTGTGCTGATATGCATCCAGATCTTATGCAGATACATTCGTGTTGATACTGTACGTACCTAACGATTTATACGTACTGACGCATCCATGCATTAAAAATTTCATACAGGGAGATGATGCGGTGCAAGTTTATCCTACTGATGCAAACTATTGCACTGATTGTGCCTATGTAATAGGAGTTTATCTGGCTGGGGGTGAAGTAGGTAATGCTACGTTTACTTTGGAGGGGGCAATAGGAGGTGCTGATGTTGGGGTAATAACCTTAGTGCATGGTAGGCCGCAGAAGGGCAGAATACAGCCTAGCTCCAGCCGGTAAAATTTTCTCTGAGTTATTTTTTAGTAGTTACAACTTTATTAAATTTAAGATATGGTAAACCTGCTGAGACTACAGAATAAATTGTTGCATCCAAATTTTCATTTTGTCTAGAAATCTGGGGTTGAACTTGGATACAATATGAATTTTTCTCATTCTATTTTACTTCTAAATGCTAAAGTATTGTCGAGCAATGTAACGTTACATTAATTTTAATATATGTATACTATTTCAGTATGTTGGTTGATTGAGATTCATTGCCAAATGCAAAAATTTTCAGTATGAAACTGCACTACCTACATAATAAAATTCATAAATGCCGTTTAATATTTTAGTAAAATATTGGAATGGCACTGCTCTGTGTTGTATGTTAAGATAAAACTAGGGCTTAGGCCTATTCTTTTTCTATGTTAGTCTATAGTACACGAACATGCAGCTATGGGACAGTAGTATAGAACAATTCTCAACTTGAAGAATAATTTTTTACTTCAATCTTCAATATTAACCTATTATTTCTTTTCTATTGTGTCCGCACATTTCATTTCAAGTGATCAGATTGTAGTTGTGACTGCCCATATAGGTAGAAATTGGGTAGTACAACTGAAATTCAGGAGTATCAGCACTGTTATCATTTTTAAAAAGCTTAAATATATTTGCTTATGGAAACGATCCATATAGCGGTAAATACTCTCAAGCGATATAATAGTATTTGGTGGGTTTAATATGAAAAAATATTATTTTCTGCATTATTTTGAAAGTTCCACAAGTCTGGTAAATTTTAAAGACCAAAGCAGTGGATGTTTGGAATTATAATTGTGCATTTTACATTGCTAGTATAGTTTTTTATTATTGCTTAAAGTCAATGTATACATTTACTTATGGATGTACTTCATTTCAATTTTTATATTATATATTTTTAGGTGTTATACTGTGAATTTGATATCTGATTCTGAAAGACTCGAGTTGACTCTTACGACTTTGACTGGTGGTGCCGATATGTTTTTAGCCAATACGTTGGAAGTTGATAAATCAAAAGAAATGCCTAATCCTGGAAATCCTAATTCATATAATGCGACGACTCGTGGACAAATAGGGTCCCAATCGGGGGCAATAGTAGTTGAAGGAGGAAATGATGGGAATGCTGTTTCGTATGTAGTTTGCATATGGTATGTACGTTATGCTTTGCTTTTGAATGTATTTATGTATTAATATAAGTACATGTATCGTTTTTTGAAAATTATGAAATATATCTATGTTGGGTACATTTGGTATAATGTGCACGTATACATTTATGTTTTAATGATGGTCCAGCATATGACTATATCTTCTATCAAATATACATATATATATATATATGCAAGTGTACATTGCTCATGTATGGCACATTTGCATGTATTTGCGTAATTACAAATCATAATGAGTACGCCTGTAGGAGCTTGCAGGCATGCATTTTTTTATCGTCATAAATTTTACCAATTTGAAGCAGTAGATTTATTTTCAACATGCATTTATGGTATAGACTTTAGACTGTCAAATTATTGATTATGATGGCAGCCATATTGATTAAATTTGATGATGAAAGAGAAGATAGATTTTCATATACATGAAAACATGTAAGATATCTTCATATATTTTTACTATTAAGAATCGATATAACACTGTTATTAGTAACTAAAATTATGCTGTTATTACTAGTCAAATTAATATATATTTACTACTTTTTATTCCATACACTGTCCTCTTTTGGCTTATAAACAGTATTACAATTTGAATTTTTAAAGGTCAGGAGCTCAAGATACTGAATACTCGATTGTAGCCGGGTTTAGTCAAACGGCTATAATACTTCAAACTGGGATACCTCAGAGGCATTTTGTTTCAAATGGCGCTCCAGAACTCTTTCAGTACTGGGTTGGATCAGATCAGGAGGTAGATTAATTACTTTTTGTGGTGCTGTAAACTTTGGATAAAACCACACTATCTAACCGCCAAATTATTTGTTCTATCCGAAGTTTATCATGTCCGATAATCTGAAGCTAATCTTGTAACATTACAACTTTTTTGTTTACTCATTATAAGTGAAATTTGTGAATTGTTAATTCATTATGTTACAAGATTACTGTACAAAGAAATACCCCCTGAAAAGTCATTTGATAAGGCACTGTACTTTCATCAAACACCATGGGAAATTACTTTATTCTAATAATTGAATCACTTTATGAAAAACACATTAACAAATAATTTCAAAGTCACCAAAATTAATTTTTTTCAGCGGATATATAAATTTTTTTAGCTAGGCATGGCTGTCAATATCATAATAAGTATCACGGAATAGTTAAAAAGGAGAAACTTAAAGCAATTTTGATTTGACTAAATTTAAAATTCCTGCAAAAATCAAAAATAAAAAAAAGTAATTTAACCTAATGCTACAATCGGATTTCTACTAGATGAATAAATGTTCAATTCATTAATAGGTTTTTTTATGGTTTTGGTTAGTTATAGATGATTTAAATAATTGAAATTCAGTATGATTACACTCTCTAGTTTTTTAGCCTAATATATCTTTTTTGTGATAATGTAGGATGTCCAGATTACTGTTACTGCTATTTCAGGAGATCCGGACGTTTTTGTCGGAAGTAATAGTTTGGTGCCCTTATGCATCAAAGAAAGTGAAGGTTGTACGTACATGAGTACATTTATTTTTACAATTGCACTGAAGGATGCATACATATGCACTATATCAGTAAAGAACCGTATACTTTTGACTTTCAATATGATTTGCAGAATTTCTAATGTAATGAGGATTGGTTCAATATTGACCGATGGGATGAGTTGTTTTGATGACTTGCTTCTTATACGTACATAGCAATCATGCTCATTTATATTTTTCATCTCTTTCGATTCTTTCATGCTGAAATGCATCGGTAGACAATTTGGAAGTCAGATTTTAAATTCCTAGAATAAAGTATTCGTACAATGTAAATGCAATTATATCATATAATTATGCATACGAAAACATGCATGTTGATGAAGATATACTATAATTGGTTTTTAGATGATATCCGATTTATCTGACAATTTATTTTATACGGATGATTAAGTCGGAACTGTTATAGTGAACTATACTCATAGCCGCCTATTTTGGTTTTCTATGTTGCAAACCTCAAGTTGAATTGGTTACGTTGTTCGTGTTTTATTAGTTTTTTTTTCTTTTTTTGTCTTTTCGTGCCTCTTTAGTATTTTACAGAATACGATAGGACTTTAATGTACACGCGCATATATATATATATATACTGGTACAGTTATTTATACATATATATATATTTTTAATTATTGCTGATAGGCTATACATGTGAAAATTGGATTTGGGCAAGTGCAGATTCTAACCTGGACACTATACAAATTGATCATAGTAATCCGGTAAGTTTTTCTTATTTAAATCTACCATCAGTAAATATGTATGAATGTACACATGTACATGGAATGGATTTTTTGAATTTTAACTAATGCTGAAAATCATACTGGAGAAATAGAAATAAATACATTTTAAGTTATTTTACAATATATTTATACGTTTTCATATAGAAGGCAAGGGCTGCTGTTGAGAGGAAAATAGAAACTAAAAAAAGCTCATTATTCTTAAATATTATGAATCAGTAGAGGCCTATAAAAATTGCGACTAATTTCACTGAAACATTTATGCTAAGAAATAAGAAGTTGACCATCATAAATTTCTTTTTCATTTTCAGTATTTTTTTATGATGAATTAAGAAAAGTATATTGTATTTTTGGAAGATTTTAGTGAATTTTTAGCATTTTTTTAAACTATCTCTTCAAATAAATGAAGGCTCACTTTAACAAACGTTTTCACAAGTAAATGTCAATTTTTCTGCGGAGTCTGGACATATTTGAAATTCTCATTTTGCTGGACAAATCACATGTAATTTTCTGTTGAAAGTTCTAATTTTGGAATTGCTCTTTTTTGTCGGATGAATCAAATTCACAATTTGGATTTTTTTTTATTTTTTAGAGCTTTTCTTCATTCTAAATGGCAATAGAAACATTCATATGAAATGAAAAAGATAATTTTGAAATTATTGTTTCTTGCTGGACAAGTGATATTTAGAACTTCCTTATTTGTGCTGTCTATTTTGAAAAACTTGTTCAACATCAATAATTTTTCAGTGTTTAGTGCCACCCCAAACTCAACATGTGATAGTAAGCCCGGAATGCCGGTCAGATAGTTTTGGAATTGGCCCGCTTAACATAAATGTGTATGGATATGTCGATTCTCAATTCAATATAGTGGTGACACCTGTAGGTCGAATCATAAGTCTTACGGGTGGCATGGTCCAACACGGATCAACCAGGTCAGTTCACAGATGAAAGAACTTTAAAAATAAAAATGCACACATATATTTTTTCTAGAGCTTCATACATGAGAAGCATACCAGATCTGAAACAACATTAAGATGCGCAAATTTGCCCGAAAAGGATCATAAATATGACTATTTGAAAGGGTTCACTTTCAGCTTCAAGTTCAAATGTTGAAGGCTAAGTTGAATGTTGAGTTTTAAAAAGTTATGGCGCGAGGGAGTTCGAAATTTTTTAAACGTTCTGTTTGAGGAAAAATGGAATTTTTTTCTAGGTTTATGATAGCAATAACCATTCATCATGTGATTTCATAATAGTTTATATTGACACTGTGTAGTTGACTATTCATATATCATATTACAGCCTTATTGAAACACATTCATAATAATTGTTCTCAGAACATTTAAGTTGGATATTGTACCTTTCGAAACTTGTATTTCTCTCTTTTTTCTGTCAGTTTTTTCATCCTTTTCATTAAAAAAAAGTGAACATTCTATATGATGCTTTAAATTCTTATGAGAAATTGAGCAAACATATGTATGAATGTCATTATTGGTTTTCTTATTGGTATTATTTTCATTGTAGTGTAGTTATGTTCTGTAAAGAAAGAAATCCCACTGGTTCGTGTACTCCTGGGTTACCAACAACTCTCACCCAGGCTGCTAATTATTTGTTTGAGGTGAACGAAGGAGCAAAAGGGCTGGTAAGTTTCTTATTCATTTTATCCATATGAATATGCAAGTTATTTTCATGTTTAACTGAGAAACATCATTTCCCAAATACAATACCTGCAATTTGCATTTGAATTCATTGTAAAATTGAATATTTCAATACATTTGATCTTTTTAAAACGGATTGTAGCTTCATTCAATAAGATTGCCAGCAAAAATAAAACACCTAGGTAAAGTATTTGAATCAAGCAATATCTGGTAACTCATTAATATCTTGCTTTGTTACAAATTTAGTAATTTGACTGTAATATATTACAAATGAAGTTGATTAGTAAAAGAAACGAAAAAGATATAATTTACCTTACTATATGCAAAAATAGAGCAATAATTTACTTAAAATTTCAAGATTTCTTAAATTGCACTTTAGGCCTGAAAGGTCACACAATTTCATTGCTTTAAATTACTCTATTTGTGATTAGAATGTAGTTTCGGAAGAAAATGTGCAAACAATCGTGATCGTGATCAATTGCAGCTACTTATGAACTATAAACGTAAAATAGGGTAAAATAATTCGTTGGGTCTATTAGCTTATAGGAAAAATAGTACAAATACAAGAGGGGAAGAATTGGCTGGTACTACTGAAAATTATTAAGAATTCATATAATTTAGTGGTCAATGTCATTTTTTTCATAAGATGTACATATCGTTTTTCATTGGATGACAGTTCAGTGTGCAGTTGTGCTTGAACAGTTCAGTATTGAATAAATCCGTGATTCATAAATATAGGACGATTTGCTTATACCAGGAAAAAAAATAATTCTGATTAGAATATTTACCGCAAACACAACATATAAGAGTTTATTTACTTTTAGTGTAGAATAACAAAATTATGAAATAAACAAATGATTTTATCAACATAAAGTGACTTTTTAATTTAATAAAGTTCATTATTTGGTGAAAGGCCATATTTCAGAAAATTTTCTGAAAAGTTTAAAATGATTTAATGACCGGTTCTGCACTTTCACGGTTGATTCAATCGATGGCGCTTAAATCTCTTTTTAGGGTCAGGATACATCAGTCTTTATAAACGTACGACCGGAGTGTAATGCAACCGTTCCTTTGTGTGATCCTTTAAATGTGTACATCAAATCTTGCAGAGCCGACGTTTGTCAAGGCACTGATATGTATCCTTCCCAGTATCATAGGTACATACATACAATAAACTTTGGATAAAGCAAATTTGCTCTTAATAAATTTTCACTTATAACAAATAAACGAAACAGTCATATTTTCCTAAGCTCAACTTAAGATTTTCTGAACCAACAAATTTTTAATATATTTAATGCATTTGGTGGTCATGGCAGATTTGTTACACCCAAATTTTACTGCATTAGTATGTGCATATATATGTGCCAGCTTTATTAGCAGGTTTCAGAATCATCGGATACATGATTAATACTGATAGAGCTAAAAATATACTTTACTACATTAGAATATAGTATGAAATTAACAATTTCATATAGATTTTAGTAATATTGGTTAAGTCCTGAGTATATGTGGGGGGGGGGAGGTATTCGAATAGAGACCCCTGTAGGTTATGTCGGTGCTGTATCGAATAGACATAAGTTTTGCATATAAAGGAGGTAGCTCAGTTAAGGTTATAGAATGAAGCACTAAATTTGAAATACTACATCTTGAGTCAATCTTTATGTTTCTCTAGTAGTTTAAATGGTATCATCACGTACATGGATATGCCAAGTGTGGCTGATATTAAAATTGTTAATTTTGTCTCATGAGCTTTATTGATTATTCTCTTAGCGAACATAGAAATGCAATTTAAGCTACATCTCAAAATATTCTTGAACGTAGCCTACTTAGGACACTATTCGGGTATTCTTATTTTTCAGGGTTATGCCTATAATGTATTATAGCAGTTAAGTTGGCTAATATAAGAATGCATACATGCATTCTTATATTAGAACTATGTTTACGCTGATTCTTCAAGTTTTAGTTTGAATTCGATTGAACACTATAGAAAATAGCTTATGAAATCTTTATTTTCGGCTTAATTTTTATGAAAAAATGTAAGCATAATTTTCCAACATTTTCTGCTGGTGTGATGTACACTCATATTCTGTGCGCTAACCGGTGTGTTTTTAAATCTCAATTTATCTTTGCATTTATTCATGCATTTATGAATATACTTTTTCCCGGCACTTTCTTGTTCCAGTGATATTCAAACGACAGTGGATGCATCAAATTACCCTACACAATTTATCGCGAGAGACCCTTTGAATCCTAGTAATGGACACTGCATCCCCCGTCCAGGACCATCCGGGACATGTCGTTATTATATTTCTATTTTTTCGGGTTCTAATGAGCTGGCTACACCTGGAATTTTTAGTATTGACGCCTCAAGCAGCGACAGTGTACGTATTTATAAACATATAAATATACAGAAATACATCCAAAGTAAACTTTGGATATAACGGACCTCTGGAGTAATTTACTATATCCGAGGCTGATTATATTTGAAATTTCGATGCTGAACTTGATACCGTATAATTCTTCATTTATTTGTTATAAGTGAAAATTCGCTAAATGTAAATTCATTATTTCCGAAGTTTACTATAAAGTGTGTACTATGAATAATGTAGCCATCTTTGTCCGAACATATTACCCTGGGGATTGTATTTGAAGAGTGCCCTCTAATGGTTCTATGCTGCTCCAATTGCTTGACTTTTTACAATTTTGTTAAGTACTGCACTGATAAAACCTAGTAGACTACATATCATATTGGCAGCTATATTATATTTTATGCGGAAGACAGTGTTCTCGAATGTTCTAGAATAATATCTTTTTGAATCAAAATTAAGCTGTGAATGATTGTAAATTAAGTGTTTTACATCTGTACCTGGTAGCTTTAGTAGTTTCAAAAAAATTTCGATGAGCATTTATTACATTTCTTTTTCTAGGTGAGTGTATTGCCCTGTCGTCAAACTGTGAAGGGGGATGGTATATTAGATGCTGGCTCAGGAGAGATCGGCACCCCTGATAACTCTGCCGGGCCAGGTAAGGCAGCCTCCAAGCACTATGAGGGGTGTGCCACTGCCAAAAAGGGGGGATACCGACTATCCATGGAGGTTTGCACTGGAGATAACCTGGAATTACTGCTTTTGGATGGCACATTTCATGTAACTCAATTTATTATATCTTTTTGTGAAATATAGTGCAAGCAATCATTAACTAGAAAAGTACAATTTCTAAATTATCGTAAAAATATATTTTGAATTTAAATGTTAGGATTGTTAGCTCATTGGTCAGATTGAATATGCTGAAAGCTTGTAGTTGTAGGTTCAAATTCTAGATTGTAACTTTATGCAATCTACAAGTTCCTAATTGGATAGGTTGAGGTTGATTGGTACCGCATTGTTTCCCAGTCAAGTTCAATTCAAAGATTACTATATTTACGATATCTATTCAAATATAGCTGGTTATCGGGGACCCTATTTGATGTCTCTTTAGTTGGTTGATACAAATCGGCAAAGCAGTTTTTCGATTACAGTCAACTTTGGATGTAACAAATTCACTTATAACTAAAAATGTTGATTGATATTGCATTTAATATCAGCCTCAGACTTTTGGATATAACGAGTTAACTTAGCGGTTTGACCAATCTCTTACATCCGAAGTTAATTATTTTTTAGAAATTCATAAAATACAGTAAAAATTTTGAATCACAATTGAATTGATGAATTTGATATCTGTAGTGCAAGTTTTAATATTGTCAACGTAGTTAAGTTTTTACTCTGATAGGCAGATTTTATCCAATCAAACTTTACATCTCGAGTCTTAATAAATATAGCAATTTCACAAATATGTATGAATTGAAATCTATGTATGCATATATGCATTTTTGTATGAATGTATAGGGACAATTTCCAACTAGCGATAATTATCAATATAAAGCAACATTCAATGAGACATGCACTACGGATTCTAAGGGTCTACATCATTGCAGGTACAACAAATAGATGCACGCAAACATCTATACTTGCCTTTTCCTAGTTTTTACTTTTTCTGAGGCAACTGAAACTATTTCTTTCGTGATTTGATGCTCTGTAATTTAAGTCGAAATATGTTACAGGAAAAATTTTCATATAAGGTTCAAGTTTCAAGGCAAGACAGATAGTAATAATACTTTTTAAGCACAAAAAAAACATTAGGTCCATAATGTTCCACTAAATAAAGTATTTGAAGAAGTATACTGACATTTGATTTTTTCTCAGTTAATTTTTTTTCTTCTTAGCGTGAAAAAAGATGATATTATTCCCAGCATTGATGTAATTGGTCCAGCTTCAGAAGCATTTTATGTATCTGTGTATGGAATTGGCAGTTATAAATTGCGTCGAGAGGTGATTATTATTCCTTTTACCCCCCCCCTCCCCCAGTGAGGGTTTCTTATGTCAACTTAAGTAATGATGCATATTGCCATTATTTTCCTGGGTAGACTTGGTGGGAGGAGAATTGAATTTTGAGCTGGCCAAAATTATTATTTGACATCTGTATTGCTATCACATAACTACGAACCGGTATTCATTGCAAAAAGCATTTTTTTCCACAAAGCTTCATTTTCGGAAGGCCAACATTTAATTTTTTAGAGTAATATTTCATATCAATTGTATCTGCAGATATATTTATTTTCTCATATTGAATTGCTATGAATGCACTCTGGCATTTTTGTGTTTATACATGAGTAAATTTTGTGGACATTTGGACACCAATTTTTCAAGGCATTTATTTTGGTTATCTTAAGTGTTGTGTTTCGTTAACCCACTCAGCTCCTTGTGGTTAAGTATTGAATATGGCCATAGAAATAAAGACTAAAAATTATTGTATCTGTTTTTTCAAGTTAACATAAAATCATTATGTGACAATTTGTTAGTTTATTCGAATTAAATCGAATTTTACGCTAAGAAATGTTGCAACAAAATTAATTATTGCAATATATACGTTTAATTTTGCTGCTCTAAAAGCTAAGCACACTGGATTCTGGAACTTATGTAATGAATAAAAAAAATTTGCATATAAATTCGTTTTCGCTGAAAAATTACCGTTTCTTCTTTAAAAGTCAAAATTAAATTATAAATTTTTAGCATGTATAAATGTATTATTAATATAGTGCTACTTGTAAACATACTTATTTATAGTATGAATTTTAAATATTTATACGTATCTTTCCTTTCAAGTAGCTTATATCATATGTAAAAGAGGATAATTTTCTTATCTAGGAGCTGAGCGACGATGGAAAATCAGTTGCTCCCATTATGCTTCCTGCGATTCAATCTGATGGGTAATTCAAATATTTTAATTTTTATCTATACCTTGTGCATGTCAACTTCTGGGTACCATACAGTATTAGGTCTTAAAAATTGTTCTTTTCAACAGATTGGTGCTCAGAATCCACTCGGTTTCGGATAGTGCAGTTACTGCATCATGGGTCAATTCATTTATTACATTTGGATCAAACAAGCGGGATTGTACTGGAAGATGTACATTTATTGTCTATATTATAGATGAAACTGTTCAAAATTATTCTCAAAATTTTGTCCTTTCGACTCCTTGTGGACTTGAAGTTGCCGCAGAAAAGATGCCGGAATTTCTAATCGTCCATGAATTTAGTGAGTATATTGAAACAGAGAGTCGAGTGCAGTTTTTGAATTTGAAACCAGCATCGGAATATAGGTAATCGCAATAAATATAGTTTTCTAGTTATAGGTAGCTCAAATATTTTAAATTGAAAATAGATGATATGCATAAATACATACTACTCTATGTAAATTTCATAAAATTGACTAATATATAGTTCTAATGAAGTTCAACTCAAGATACCATCATTGAACCTCATTCTAATTTGTATTAGGGTTTATATTCAAGTTTTACAAAAATAATTCATAGTATTGACTTTTTTTATTCATAAGAGTTTTTCTTAAACGAAGCTTACTTTCTTATTTATAATGATGCAAGAAGATTTGATCTAAGCATCACAGTAGTCATAAGTTCTTGAAATTGTACATGAAGTTCTTATGCATAAAGGTTACTTCTGATTTAACTAATCGAATTAAAGTGATTTTCAATTTTAGATAAATTTTTGCTTTTAATGAGTAAATGGAATAGTTATATTGTGCTAAGTTTAACTTTAGATTTTTAAATGCAACTATTTGATTCGGTAGTCCCGATAAATTCCTCATATAAAAATTTTCTGTATTTGAAACAGAATTGAAATTGTGGCCCGCTGTGATTTCTTATGTATGTCGGCCTTATTTCCAGCTCAATGTTCAAGTGCGCTATGTAACACTCAGACATACGTATATCCTTCCACTCGTGTACTTACCAAGTCAACGAACCGGACCTCATCGAGTTATGAAAATTTTTTTATCAAAGTTACGCTAGCAGCTATTGTTACAGTAGTTTTCATTGGTGCCATTGTTATTCGTTCAAATGACAAGCATCGAAAAAAATTGCAAATGAGGTTCAGTAATCAGCTGGAGTTTGTGGATAGAAGAAGAGCGAGGGTCTTAAACATGGAAGAGCCTCTAATGAAAGATTATTTGGAAGCTCACGAGGATGATGTGCATTTTGTATGATTGACAAATATTGCTTTATGTATGAAAATAATCAATAACATGATTTTTGTAATTCTCTTTCGTTCTGGTAAAAATTTTTTATTCCTTAAAATTATTCTGGCATTCTTTTTTAAAACATATAATCAAATAATTTACAACTGTACATGCAGCTTAAAAAAGTTGAAATGTGTTTTTTATGTCATGTAATAGGTATCATTTCATATTTGAATGCCAGAAAAAAAATTTTTTCGATGCAAAATTTTTTAGCTTGAAGAAAGTCTTCAAAGAAAGAAATTTCTGTTTGGACGTCTGAGACTTTTACTATAAGTTATAAGAATTTTTGTATGCTTTCAAAATGACATTATTTACATTTCTACTCTTCGAACTGGCAAACTACACTTCCAAAAGGTTTGAGATTTACTTGTTAACTTTAAGTTTCAGTAAATGACCTTTCACGTACTTATAAAAAATTCATATCGATTTAAACTGATTTCAATTTTGGCAACTTTCAGAGTAGTAAAAAACTTGGGCAAAAAAATATCCAAAAATTCATTGGAGTTGAGATTAAAGCTACACGAAGAAAAATACTCTACTTTCAACATTAAATTCTATTTCATTACATGAATATATCAATTTTGCTAGAAATAAAAATTGTTGGATTTGATGCAATAGCATTGTATGGACAACCATTTTCAACCACAGCAGCCATTCTGCAAAGAATGCACTAAAACATATCAAGTTAGTCAACTATGTTTTGCCAATTTAGTGAAGGGATATTTATTTATATTTTATATAGTACTTGGTGTCAATGTACTATTAAACTTGGATGAATAGGAAAATTAATATCCATCTTTTACAAATATCATTAAGCTTCAAGCTATACTTTTATAGAATAACAAATGCACCATAAAAAAAAGTTGCAATACCAACAATTAACATAGCTAAGATTATTACTGCACAAAAACATTTTTTTCTAATGGTACAATTGCTACGCCTTCGTGATATAGTCAGTAAGGAATGTAAGAAAAATCTTAGGCTTGATTCATTAATTTTTACTCAAAATTTGATCTAGTATTATAAAATTCATAGTGATCTATATGCTGTTTCTTAACTTCTAATAATAATTAATTAACTGTGCTCTCAGGTTAATGGCACTATAGAGGTTGACAGTGCTAAGGTAATCCGTTTTTATTTTCAACGTGGGAGGTTATATGGATGATATCAATGGCAGGTGAAATGTTTAAAGCAATAATAGTTCAGTTTTGACAACACATATTGCTGATATATTCTGAATAATTGGATTTTTCACTGTACTCAAATACAATTATTGAAGATTGAAAAAAGAGCTAATTGCAGTCAACTATTTATTACTGCTTGAAACTTTGTCAACACCACAGAAAAACAAATATAAAGAGCTCTCACTCATAAGCTACAAAGCCATCAAAATTTAAATGCTGACAGATTTTTATTGAAATTAAGATAATTCAAAAATTTAAACATAGGTAACCATTTTGATTGTAAAATATCAGCATGTTTTAGATCTCTATCTTTGGTTTAGGATATTTTTCAAATATATTGCTGGTGATGGCAAAGGAATCAGACAGGCCAACTAAGTATTTTGTTCATTGCTGCAGAGTTGATGATGGTAACACACAGCCACATGATCCATGTAATGTTCTGCAACATCATGCAAATGCTCTACCAATAACAGCTCAATCCCTACAAAAAAAGTGAACTTAAATACTACTTTGAGTGACTCATTGCCAGTCTATGTTACCGATAAGTATCTATTTACGTTGAGATGCCATGATAGTCAGAATTTCAATCAAATAGACCTAGAGTTAGTGGCTATATTATAGTTTCTATTAATGGTACCAATGGATTAAAGTACTTTTTAAATAAATCATTTAAAAAAATATAATCTACTATAGCAATGTTTATTAGCACTTTATGCATGATTGCTATCATGGTAAACTACTGTGTAACACTGCATCTACTGGTATACAGTACTTCACGTACTTTGTTAGAATCCACTATAGTTGCTCCTCGTCCATAAAACTCTGAGCATTATCATCAGAGTAGTTTTACCTTTCAAAATTTATTATTTAAATGGTCTTGGTGCCAGTGATGTTGTGTTAGAAACGTGAAACACAACAAAGCACAAGAAACTGTGACAGTAATGTGTTCATTTATCATGCACTAATTGTGTTGGTAAAAGTGAGCTAATTTCATCAAAACAAAATATAAAAACTAAATAGTACCTGTGTGGCCAATTTACTTGAAATGTCATAAATAAAAACTATTCAACTATAAAAATACAATTAATCCTTAAGGGAGTTAATTTTTAACGTTGCTAGATTTTTTTATGAGGATCAAGAACTAAATCACTTGCAGCAATACCGATTTCTTTTCATTCATGCAGCACTTTGACTAACTCTAAAAGTTTTAAAGCTTTTTTGTAAACAGACTTCAAAGCTAATATATGGTCATTAATAATGTTATTACTAAAGTAATGATGATTGAATTTTTCAGTGCATTGAATGAAAAAAAGCCCTTTCAAACTCATGTACTTCAGTTCCATCTTTTTCAAACTTTAAATTCATTTTGAACTTATGAAAACTTGTAATCTCATATGTAGTTTGCTGCAGCTGTTTTTTTGTCATGCCTGTCATATATGTACTGGTGCCAGTAATATTATATTTTGTCTTGGTGTAAAATTATCTAAAATATGTTGAAGAACCATGCTGGAAAATCACATTAAAGAGAGCATACTAAAAAATAATGCTGTTGCAGTAGTGGTGGCCTCATATCTTGTAATGGCATGTGAAGGTTGTTGATTTCTTAATGACCTAATATATAGAGACTAAATGATAACCATCAAACTCTGATACTAAAGTTGAAAATGCCTTGTTAAATATCAAAAAATGCTCATGTCTCTCATGTACTGGTGCTGAAGTTATGGGACAAACATTTAACCTGAACTTTGTTTCAGTACTGCTTCCATACGATTTGTGTGCATAAATTAGCTTCATATGGTTCTGGAAAATTACATATTTGCATATAAATAGATAGTTACCATTAGTACTAGATAGTATATCAAACGCTATTCAAAGTACTTTACTACCACACTGTAATAATTTTAACTTTTTAGTTAGAAATGTTTTGACAAAAAACTGTACATGACTTTCAAACCCAATGGCTGTTGGTAAATTAACTCATGTTACATTATATGCTTCCCATCATTTAGCTTAATTCAAATTCATAGTCAAATAGAGTATATTTAAACAGAAACAAAGTTTTAGCAATAAAGTTAATAATTTAGATCTTACTAAAGTAGCGTTAAAAAAATGGAGGAGAACCTCACCTGAGATTAGAAATTTTTAGTTTTTAATCCTATTATAATATTTAAATTTTTTGACTATAAATACCATCCACATTGAGCTGCAAAAGCTGCTTAAATATAATGAAGGCAAATTATGATCAGTCAAAACCAAGTTACAATTAAACTTATTTTTAAATTATACATAACCTGTAATCAGTTACAGTAACTTTTATACTTTGTTATTACTTTAACAAAAACTGACCAATCAGGTTTTAAGTTACAATATTGAGTTTTAACTTTCAACTTTTTATTTGAACTAATGTCCACTTAAACAAAAACTAAGCAACTTTGATTATGCTAATTCTAAAGCTGTTGAACATAAAACTGTCTGTGCATTTTTATAAACTACCTGCTGGTGAAGAACAGCCTCTAATAATTGCATGAAAAGTCAACAAAAATAGAAAATGTAGCAAAAAGTTTTTATTTGTTACAATGGCAGAGAATTTTACCTTTATGCACAATTTATGCTGTTAGAAACTTGTAAGATGTGGTGGTAAATATAACTGTAAGTTTTGGCTGTTGTTCCGTTTTTATGCAAGTTGTAACAGACCAGTTGATGATACAGTATTTGGCCAATGTAGCAAATTCTTGCAAGTCTTGTGTAAGAACATTCCTGAGATCAGCATTGATTCCTCTATAGCTATTTAGCATCTGAGCTTGAAGTACAAAAAAGCTCCATTTTAGGAATTTACTCCCTTAGGGACTAATTCTATTTTTATAGCTGCAGCCAGTTTTCATTTATGATATTCCAAGTAAATTGGCTACACAGATGCCAGTAGGGTTGTATAATTTGTTGTGTTGATAGAGTTAGCTCACTTCTATCAACACAACTAGTGCATGATAAGTAAACATATTTCTTTCACAGTTTCTTGTGCTTAGTTGTGTTTTATGTTACTAACACTCCATTAGTTTACTCATTTAATAGTCTCACTACATCTGATGCACATCTTATTGTATTACTTTGTACCATGGTCAGTGTTGTCAACTCTGATAAAATGAGCATGTGCAATGTCTAAACCTTCTCATACCATGTATAGAGCAAATAGTTATATAATCTCATTCAAATCAAGCGTTTGAAGTTTTAATTGTGCATTCAATCTTTTAGGCAGTTACTGGTTATCTCTTCACAAATTGGTTGCTCTCACTACATGTTAATTCTTGCAAGTTTTTTGTCATTTGCTCTTTGCTACTCAACAAACTATCAAATCTAATAAACTGCAATACCTTCAACATTATGATAAACAAGCTAATCAAGATTAGAATTGTCTCTATTTTAATGAGAAATATCACCCATTGTGGCCTCTTTTCCTACAGTTCATTTTGAAACTTTAAAAAATGTAATGTTCAAGCAACACATGATACATCCCTAATTAGAAAATTTTTATTTCAAAGAGCAAATCAACGTCTAATTACAGTTGATATTGCATAAGCTAATATAACTAGTTGCATAAAACAATAGCAGTTAACTGAACATATTGGATTGTTAAAATACCAGGAAAAAAGGAAGTGAAGATGTCATGACATTGGGATTTGTGCTAAAGATAAGCAAGGATAATACAAAGGGAAAGCAAAGTAAAGGAAAATAAATTAGTAGCAAAAGCAAAGTGTTGATGAAAACAAATAAGCAAAGACTGAAACCCAATGTGCTGGACAGCATGATGTCACAAAAATGACCATCTTCCATTAAATGAACAGTGAGTAAAAGTGGTATTAAATGTTGATTGCATGCTTAAATCTGGTCAAGAATATAAAATCAAAATCTGGACAAGATGATAGCAAAAATAAATTTTTCTGAAAATATTACAAATTGCAAAATAAATTGTAGTATGAGTATTATTCAAGACAACATTAGTTTGTGTTAAATTATAAAAAATATGGGACAATTGTTGGGATGGGAGAAGAAATAGTAATGTATTATACTAGATATACCTTTGTATGGTTGATGTGGCTCAGTAGAGGGGTGAAGTTTAATATATAGCAGAGGACAAACAAAGAGCAAAAGAATAGGATCTAAGAAAAATATAAATTTTTTGAACTTTAGAAGAGGAGTGAACAAAAATACAAGACTGAGCAAGTAAGCATGTCCCCACTAGTTCCTGCAGTATACCCTCTTAAAGTCCCTCAAAACTGGCTGTTTGGTGAATCTTATTGAATCTTTTACTCCACAAGTAAGCCCACAATTTTTTATTTGCAGGCTTGTGACTATTTCAGAACTAATTGAAGCATCCCTTGAAATTAATTTTGGTGAAAGTAAAGCAGAGCAACTAAAGGATAGGCCAAATAAAGCAGAGTTGTGGGATTGGTGACAATTCTAGAATAACATCCAATTAGTTGGAGATGGAGTTTGAATTATTGTGATAGAAGGTAAAGCAGCATTTGCAAATCTGACCATTGTTGAAGAGGTATTATGGCATAGAACATGTAAAAGTAGTAAAGAAGTGGAGAAGTTTCTACAGAATCATAAGGAACATGACACGTAGCATTATGTGAAGATGTAGACCAAACAAATTTTTGAAAGGATTGTATCAAAGGTATCAACATAAAGGATTGGTATAAGGGCATAACTGGTATAATAGGTGAAATGTGGTAAAAGAGACAAAATGTGAGATAAAGCAGACAAAATATAACTGAAAAATAGACAAATGCAGGCAAACATTAGCAAATATTGGCAAACTTAGGTGGGCATAGTTGAGCAGTTATGCTGGAATAATTTATAGAGATAGCAGAACCAGCAAATATCCTGACAATAGTAAACTATGATCTTGAACTGAGAATACAGTAATGACTTCAAAAATTCAAACAGGAATAATTGATAGCAGTAGAAAATTGCAAATGAATTGTTAGGATTGCTGCATTAATTGATGGCTAAAGGCGTTTCTATTTAGCTAGTTGTAAATTGGCTGTAGTTGGTTATCAACTCTATATGCTATATTCTAAGTAATTAGAAGTCTCACATTCTGATCCTGTAGATTAAGCTTCTCAAGCTATTGCCTTGTTGTCAGGATCTGATCTGTTTCGCCGTGATCTGTTATTGAACTGTAACTCTATGGACTTAATTCGTCTTATAT